>VDFB02162434.1:0-25910 GCA_007258455.2 Sequoia sempervirens | reverse complement strand
TTTTCAAGGTTTTGAAATGGTCCTATCAAGAAATTAATGATCTTAATCAAAGAAATAGGGCTCTGTATAGGAAGTTGGAGGAGCTGGAATTGAAGTTGGCCACTCTCAGCAATGAAGAAGGAAAATGGAAAAAGAACAGCACTGGTATGGGAGAAGGTGACATTGAGAATAAGTACAAGTCTCTAGAAGTTGAAATGGTTAAAATTAAAAATAACATGAAAAATATTGTGGAACAAAACCATAAAATGGCTAGGCACAATGCCATCATCATCAATGGTATGTCTAAAAAGGTAGAGAAAATGCAATAGGGTTTGTTGGTCGTTGATCTGGAAAAGAACAAGGATAAAAGCAAGAATGAGGACCAAGGTATTTCGAAAAGGACTCGTACCAACCTTAAAAGGAAAGAACCTCCTACTACCCAGGTGGTTCAGATTTTAAAGAGGGGGGTTCAGGATATGAACGAGTTGGAAGCTGAGACTGTGGATTTATTAAAGACCCATATTTAGTTGTTGTTGGAGTTTTGCCTATTTTTTTGGTTCTGTGGCCTTCGCTAGCCTTTTTGGTGGTTGTGGACTTTTCTTCTTGTTGTTTTTACAACCTTTCTTCTTTTAGTGTAGTTAACGATCCTATCTTTTGTTTGTAAACTTTGTGGTTTTGGGTCCCTGTAAAAGCCATTTTTTCCTCTTTCAAAAACATAATAGTGTTTATTTCTTACCTATAAGACTTCTACAAATGGAAATTTTAGGACAACCTTATAACAAGAATATAAACCATGAAGAAATAACTTTATATTGTGAAAGGGCTTTGGCCTGAAGCGCGCATGGATAGCAGAGGAGGTTTAAGTCTCGGGTTTGCTCCCTGGGGTCTTGGGTTTGAGTCCAAGGTCCGGCCTCACGCAATGCGTGTGGCTACACATATCCCCATAGGATTAGTCTCGCCTCAGCTTGCTCCATCCTGGCCCCAACTTGGCAGTTTGTCAGCCCAAGGCAAGGTGGGTTGGGCCACTGGGTTGAGTCACGGGGATACCTCTGAGTGAACAAAAAAAGAAAAAAAACTTCATATTGTGAAAAAATTGGGTGAGAATTGATGCATATGTTGAATTAAATATAACTAAGTAATGAAATACAATTACATAAAAAATACCCATTGCATAAATAAAAACATAGAAATAAGAATGAATAGAGAAGAATTATATTCATCAACTTTGTACAAATTAAGAAACCATCAAATGCAATTAAGTTTTATTTTATAAATAATACAAGGGAAAACGAGGGTAAGGACTAAGTCTCCTAAAATAGAATGACTTTACTAAGATTTTCTAGAGAAATCAAGAAAGAAAGCAAACTAATTCTAGAATTATTGAAAGAATATCTAGATATAAAATCCAATTATCTATAATATCCACCTAAGAAAGATGAAAATAACCTATGGTGTAATAATGTAGTGATTACATCAATAAAAATCATGTCTATGATTCCTCATGTTAGCCTCGCTCTAAATGAGCCTATAACAAGCTATCTTATTTTCTTCATGATTTTATTTGGCCCACTGGCAAATAAAACCAAGGGTTTCGCATAGCCTCTTAGCATATTAGTTTCAATCTATAGGACAAAGGAGAAATGAAATCACTGATGTCCATATTTGGAGCATTGCACTTTCCAATAAATAAATTGTTTGAATCATTAAAAGTTTGAAGGCCTAAAAATTCTCAAGAATTGCATCTCTACAAGTTCATCTTACAAAAAAGAGGTATTGGAAAGGATTTTTTTTCTACACACTCCTCATCACGATGGTCCTAGTTAAATTTTAGGACTATTTTATTTCTCAGAGTGTTTGAAAGGATTTTGACTCAATCAAACCATTCCTAATAAAGAGATGGAGATGGGTTGAGGATTGGTATTTCATTTTACAACCATAATATATAGTGGTACCCCATCACCAACAAATCAAATATTCCTTTGGCCAAGACTCTAAGAATTAATTCTCTTAAGGTCATTAGAAAAAGAATATGCACTATACATGTGACTTTGTTACTTCTAGAGACTAAAATTATTTCCTCATCCTATAGAATAATATAAGATTATCAAATATAATTTTAATGGTCTCCTTTGTATTCAAGAACTTATGCTTAATTCTATTTTGCATAATTTGAATCTTCAACCACCAATTGTTTGGTGAAAGTTAGTGTTAGAATTGTAATACACTTTTTTAGAATTACATTTCTAGACTTTTTAACATAATTCTCTTTTTTCTCCTTAACAATTGATAAGTTAAAGTTAAATTATTAACCTTAGATTTAATTCTTTTAGCTCAAATAAATTTGACTTGATACATTCAAGCACTTATTCTAAATATTTTCAAGAGAGCAAAGTGTCTAGACTTAGATTCATTAACCTTTTTTTCTATTTTATTAGACCTTTTAATTCGAAACTTGCTTTGTTTAAAGATAATACTAATTGCATTTGTAATTTCTTTAGAACCACTTTTTTTCTTTCTTTCTAAAAGACTAGAAACTTTATTATCTTTTATTTATAAATACTAGAAACTTTATAAATCTTTTATTTATAAATAGTTGTTTGTTAATGAAAAAGTTATATGCTCATGATCCATGTGTTCTTTCAAATCCATGATTAAATAAAAAATGATGAAATGATGATTCAGAATTCTGTCACCTTAAAATATAATCATTAGAAGAGTTCTAAAAGAATTTTACCTGACCACCCACCTCAACTTTTGCTACCCTTCACACCATAGTGAGCTACTTGTTCATGCAAGCACAATAATTTCTCATACCCTCCTACTCAATGGAAGGGTTGAAGCCCATAAGTGCATGGGAAGATTGATGTGGGGCCCTCGAGGAGGGTATCAACAGAACCCTCTTCCTGGGATGATCCATCTGCTCCTCTTTCTAATCTGGTGTTATACGCATTATAGTTATGATATTTTAGGTTTTGATGACACACAAGACTCTTTTACCACTGTAGTGGTGTAACATATAAGCTGTCTGTAAGACCCTCTTTCCATGGGCTGTTAAAAATTTACCATTTCCAACATAAAAACTCACAGCATCTACAATTTGACAAAATAGAAAATAAGAGGCACCCTATTCCTCAGGCAATAACGATTTTTTCGTTGGCTGTTGACCATTAGCTCTCTTGCATATACCTTTTGAAATATACGGTATCCTACTCTCCCCTCTGAAATACACAAGCTTTCACCATGAGGGTACTTTCAATGAACCAGTTATTGGCTGAACATCCATATTTTTTCCCAATACACATCGATTCTTTCTTGTTGTAAGAATTGTGTTTTTTATCAAGTAAAAGATATAAAGAATGAATGAATGTTTTTCTGAGATATGTTTTATCTACCATCCTTACTGTTACTGGCATAGAGTAATACAATATATCATGCCATAAGCTTAATTTGTCCAATGGACTTGAGGAGACATTATAGCAACAACCATAACCATTCTGTCTATACCATCAATCAAAATAAACTAAACTACATTAAAAAAAATTCCTCCAAAATAAAATCAGAACAAAGCTTTCTCCATGAAAAAGCACCATATCATGTTACAAGTATATTCTTATGTACCCATGAAAATCCACCTCACCTGTTCCTTCAACAGTTTAAAGTAGATATGAGTTAATTGATTAGTTCTGTCATCTAAACTAGGTGATTGAGTTTGAAAATAGAGAGACTTGGATTGGCTAAAGAAACTAAAATAAAATCCATAGCATTATGAAACAGAAATATCGATTACTCTTTACATGAAACAAAAGATATGTGTAATTTACAATCCAGTCCAGCACTGGGTATTACCAACTTGTACACCTTTAGTTACCAGTTGTTCCCATGGGGGCTGAAAATAGATTAAATTGTTTTGAAGAAATTCATATGCTGGAAAATAATAATGTGGAGTCTAACAACAACTAGTTACAGAGAAACTATGCAGTACTAAGAGTTCAAGATAACTTTTTCCATAAATTATCAATGCAAGTACACATCCACACTAATCAGAACCCAAGTGCTCATCTTTCCACTTTGGAAAACAAAAAATGCTCACTAGAAATGCAGGTGTACACTTCAAAAAATAATACCATTGTTCTAATATAGCTACACAGTATTACCTTAGACATAACAGATCTTACACCAGAAAAAAGGTTCTAATACATATAATATAAGAACACAACCCACCCTAAAACTAATGCTACGAACCAGCATTAAATCCAATCATATGAATGGTCTTTACTTCTTTTCTTACCATCCTAAGAAACCGTGGCTAAGTAAAACAATAAGTCTCACATTTGTTAACACCAACACATGAGATTAACATGTTGAGAGCCCTAAGGCAGCTAGTCCTCGCCGCCTTCATGATATTTTTCTTTTTCTTTCTCTCCTTAACCTCCGACTTCATTTCTGTGGGGAGGCTGAATCTCCTGGACTTGTTGACATAAGCCTCTACTACGAAAGCTGCTGTAGATGCCATCAAAAAGCCGTCACTGTAAAACAGAAGCAGATCTTTTCTTCCTCTTTTCAAAATCCTTGTATTTCACAATCCTTGTACAATACTTACCATTATTGGCCCCCCTCCCCTAATGACTCAAGAAATAATGGGGACCAACAAAAAAGGAAATGTGTACCAGACAAATGGTTAATACATACAGACAAATCAAAGAGCACGGCAGAACGCAGAGAATATGTACAGATTGCAAGATTACTACCACGTAATTTGAAGTGTTCAGAGTATGTCTGTCACCTGAATGCTCGCTGAGTGTCATTGCAATTAATGCATATCGCTCTGGGTAAATCAAACGCAGTATATGATAAAACCTGTGTACCAATGGTAGGTACTGGAATGCACAAAGGCCATTTGTTTGAATGTTAGGAAATATAGGGAACAAAGAATTCAGAAGACCTCAGTCTAGTCAAGACGCAGAACTCTATAAAAGTAAATGACAAAGATTGAGGCCCAGATTTCTGCAGTGTCATTCGTACGGGAACGAGACAATGGAAGGAGCCATTCCAACTTGAATAATTTTCTTACCTTTATTCAAGGCGAGAGGACAAGTAGTTCAATAAAAATTGGAATCACCCGTGAGAGGTTGTTGCTGGTCACCTTCTCGGTGCATTGTTCTTATCATGTTGTCCTTTGGCCATTTCACGGCTGTGTCTATCTATGGACCACCATTTTAATGTAAAATCACATATGTAAGTTTTTAACATTTGCTTAATAGATATTCTGACTGATTAATACTAATTGTAAGATTAGGTACATGTGTTTAAATTTGAAATAGGAGGGATCATGGTATGTGTATCTTAGATTTCAGGTTTAAATTTGGTGGTTGTATGGTTGCATTTAGATATTTTCTTCATAAAAAAGTTAAAATTCTAGGGAGAGAGTTGTTGCCCAATTTTCACCTACGAGCTCAATCAGGCAGGATAAATTATGTTTCAGATGTTCAAGAAGGTCAAATGGGACATTTACATCAAGGGTTAAATCATACATCTGATTTTAAGTCACAAGGAGCTCAGTTGGAAGGCCTGCCTCAGTCAAGTTCGGCATGAAAATCCTCTAAGGAGAGAGTCGGCAAGACCTTCCAGATGTCTCGCCGACTAGAAGGGGTTCTTTTCATTTTTGAAATATACTAGTCGGCCAGACAGTTTAATCGCCATGGGTTGCTATACTCTCGCCGACCGCTGCACATATGGCTAGGCTTGCCGAAAGTTTTTGCCTTTGGCATAGGGTCCTGCCAACAGGGGTGGGGTCTCATCGAACAGAAGGGGTCTGAGCTTGCCAAGAGATAGAGGCTTCGGCGTGAGGTCTCCTCGGCCAACGAAAGTCACACCGAAAGTTGTTCACCAGGGCTGGTGTTGGGGAGAGGGGTTCACATTTGCCTTGAGGTCTCGGCGAAAAAAAGTGTCATCGCGAAGAAAGAAGGGGCCTCACTGTAACGTCTCGACGACCAAGCACAAGTCTCGGCGAAATGAAATGATTTGGGAAAGAGGTCTCACCGATAACGAAGGGTCTCCCCGACATAGATGACATCGATGTAGCGTTTGGCCGTTGGAGTGATGTCCTGCCGATTGCTTGAGGTCTTGGCGACGATATGGGGGCTCGATATAGTGTTTGGCGCTTGGTGTAAGGTCTCGCTGACCCAATAGGGTCTTATCGAAATGAAGTGAGCTCGGGGAGGAAAGGTGGAGTTCGCTGAGATGTCTCGGCGATCGAATGATGTCTCACCGACCGTGGTGCACATAGAGGGTAAGCTCTCGCCAAAACATGATAGCTTCGACAAACGGTTTCGCCGAAAGCCGAATGTGTTTCCGAACAAGTAGGAGCTCGAGGACAATGAGATGAGTTCGCCGTGACATCTTGCCATCAGTATATCTAGCCGACAGGGTGATGTCTTGTCAAGGAGGTTGCACTTGCTGATAGAGGGTTTGGTCGGTGTAATGTCTCACTGACACATGGGTGTCTCGTCGAAATAAAGCGGCGTTAGCAAAAGAAGGAGCTTGGCGAGAGGTCTTTCCGACCCGTGGGAGTCTCATCGAGAAGAATGATCGGAGCTCAGGGAGAGCGGAATGCACTCGGTGAAAGGTCTCGCCGAAGGATGGAAGTCTCAGAGATGGAAAGGGATATCGGTATGACTCTTGAGGGCTCGCCATGAGGTCTTCCCGGAAGCGAAATGTCTTGCTGATGGTCTGGGTGACAGCCACTGTGGATGTCGTTATAACTTTGAACTCGCTATGTGGTCTTGTCGATCGTCATGAGCTATGTCGATGACCACTGAAGGGTCTAATCGCATCGGGGAGACATGATTAGTGTCTCATCAACATGCAATTTTAATGGAGTGACCTTTGACCGTCTGGCGATACCATGTGGTATCTATTCGACCAATCAGAGGGAGCCAAAGACGAACCATTGAAAATTTGACTATCATGACTACTCTTGTGAAGAAGATCAACGAAACATAAGCAACGTGGACCTACTCCGAGGATCAAGCGATGAATCAAATTGATATCCAGAAGGTGTCATTGAGCAACAGAAAGGCAGAAACCACAGGGACAGCTGGGATATCAACTGGAAAGGGTTGATCGACATTTATGGTAATGCTCAGGAGCATTCAAAGCAGCTCTGATGGAAGTTCGAGAGTAGACACGAAGACCAGAAGTGAATGTTGTAATTGCAAAAGATCAAGGAGGCCTTTCCTAGAGCAACTCTTCAACGATATGGACAGCAGGAACGCGTGTTTAATATAGGATTAACTTCATTCAAAAAGATCTAAGGGGCAGATCTTTCTGAAGACTGATATTTTGTAAGCCCTAGGGGGCTGACATCTTTTGTATATATGGCATTTTTTTTCCTTTTTTGTAGTTAGTTCAGACTTGGTACTTTTCGGCTTCTGTAACTTGTAGAGTTCTTTGCAAAAGAGAGGCTATGTTTTGTAGCTCATGATAGACATGTATATCAGTGTTCACCATTGAAATCAATGAGTATAAGTACTTTACCTTTTAAATCTCTCTTTTAAATCGTGTGCATTCGTATAATTGATGAAACTACTTGTGAAACTGTATGATTCCTTGTAGTTATGTCTTATCTCAACACCTTTTTGTAGAGCAATATGTATTTTTGCAGGTTGTGAGATGTGTTCAAAATACAGTATTCTCTAGTTGTGGAGTTATTCCTTCCTTCTAGGAGTGTAGCCATATGAACCTTTTCATGAAATGTTTATGCAGAAAACATATGTGATTGAGTTGTGTATGACAAAGCTTTTTTCATTGATTGAAACTATGTGTTTAAACTGTGTTATATGCCTTCTTATTAAATTTGGTGCATCACCATAGAGTTAGTTTTTTTCGTTAGTTTTAATGTATTCTCCTTCTCCCTTTACCTCACAAAGATTAGTAGTCAGGTGATACCATAGGAAGTCAGCCTACTTCGGAGGTTGACCTCTATCTACAAGTGACCCACAACTTTAGAGGTCTTCCCATGTTACACTGAGGTGTTGAACATTAGGTTCAACAGGGTGCAATTTCAAGTGATAACAAGAGTATCACATGAAATGGGAGATTTTGGAGATATTGTAAAAATTTCTAATTGATTAGTCTTATATATACTTAATCTATATATGTAATATTTAAAATGAGGCATGCCTTAGTATTTGAATATGGATAATCGTTATGAAAAATTTAAAATGAGGCATGCCTTAGTATTTGAATATGGATAATCGTTATGACAAGCATCTCAATTGTCAAATTTAGATCTTGTACTTGAGCTTGCAATTACTTGTTTGTATGCCATTGCAAAAGACCAAAAATTAAATTCTTAGCTTAACAATAGACAATGTAGAGTAGTGGGAATTTTAGATTGTGTAATATCATATGACACTTATAGACAAGATTCCAAGGTCATAAAATCTATATAGATAGAGAACCTTACCAACAATCACATCCATATGTATTTAGCATGTTGAGGCATCATACATCCCACTATAATATGTTAGCATAGGCATAACATAAGCAAATATGTGTTTAAATTGAAATAGGAGGGATTAGGGTTTGGGTTCCATGAATTTGGGTTAAAATTTGATGGTTGTACATGGTTGGGTTTATATATTTTATATAAGAGTCAAAATTTTAAGGAGATAGCATCACAAGAAAGGGGAGATTTCTGGAACACCATCAAAATTTCTATATTCAATTTGTCCCATATATATTTAGTTTAAATATGCAATATTGAAAAGAAGGCATCTTCATATCTAAATATAGATAACCATCACAAATAATTTTCTTGACAAACGGGTCAATTGCCAAATTTAGGCCCTATAATTATACTTGCAATTACTTGATTGCATCCCATCACAAAAGACTAAAAACTAAATTCTTAACCTAGTACTAAACAATATAGAGCAATGGGAATTGTGTACATGCAATTTTGAGCCCTGATGAAGCCTTCTAAGGACTTCATATATTTTGCAATATTAACAATTAATACTTTATGTTTGGCTTAAGAACTTATGATAATACCTTTTATATACTTCAAATATGAACTTAATTATGCATAAGAACTTAGAATATAAATGTTTTGTATGAATGCTTATTTCTATTTTTTATTAGGTATGCAACATTTACAGGGTGTTGAACCCATTCTAAAAGAGCCACAAAGGCCAATAGAGTTCAAGACCAAAAAACATAAAAAAAAACATAGCCTAAAAACTAACACAACAGACCAACAACAGATGGACATACAACAAATGAATAGCGGACTAACTGGCATCTTCCCAGTTCTTTGAAAGGAGATTAACAACATCATCTCCAACCCATTCCTGACAATCTTCAACATTCTTCTTGTCCATTTCATCCTTCATAACTGCCAATAGGGTATTGGTAACATAGTGGACCAGCTTAATCGTGAAGCGGGTCAAACCACATATTTTTTTGTCCAACTTATCCCACATTCCCCTTAAGCTTTTTAGCAGTGGGTTTGGGTTTATGCGTGTTAGCAAGGACTGGGTGGATTTTCCTGATGGGGCCTTTGGACTCGGCTGGAGATAAATTGGTCATAGTGGGAGGCTCAATCTCTTCAATACGAACAACAAATATGGGTTTGGGCGGGCATAAAGCAAGATGGAAGTGGTAGAGCCTCAAAATGAGGCCCTGGTGGAGTAGAAGGGGAGGGGTCATTAGGATTCAGACCAATAGCCTCGACACATTTTTTAACAAAGCTTTCTAAGTCCATCTGAAGGAAAAAAAGGAAAGCTTAACATAATTTTATGCCGAAGGTGGTTCAAAAGAGGGAAATGGTAGAAATAGTAGGTTTTGAATCTACCTTCCAGAGTCATGTACTTCATTAGGGCGAGGCACACTTGGATCCACGACTGAGGTAGAGCCTCCTACTCAAAACTCGACTGGTTGCGCACTGACTCCTTATTCCCCACAAAAAACGTGTTCATACTTTCATTATCCTGAGTTTTAGTGTGCTTTGGGTGCTTCATACTAGTACATGGGAGCCTTGTTGGTTGCGCTATCACTTCCTTAGTCACATTAAAGGAAATACCACCCAAAGTCACACGATGATATTTCCAAGAGTTGAAAAACTGTGTAGATAGATTTGGGTCATGGCCCACCAGACTCTCCATGAGTGGAGCAAGACCATCCTCAACATATATGTGCCACACCAACAGATCTTTGTGAAATTCGACATAGTTGTCCAACTCAGTTCGCACCCTATCACCACCCATAATGTCACTCTACACACAAAATAACCAGAAACCCTGAGAAAATAAAAGGTTAGAGATAATGGAAAGGTGAAGAATCACTCGCACATTTAAGATTTTAAGCCAAAAACGATAGCCTTTGGTAATCAAAGCAATGGACAGGTCGCACACTTGAGGAAGTAATTTCCTAAAAGCAATCTTAGTAGAATCATAAATGAGGATCTTCAAACACATTCGGCTAAGTAAGTAGGACATGATGGGAATGGAAGGTTTTCCTTCCACATAATAAATGCACAGAAACCTAGGCAAGATGGCCGCAGGGCCAAATTTAGAGACACCAAAAAGGTTAGCTTTCAGAAGCAGAGACAAAATAGCAGACAAGATAGAATCAATTAGGAGCTTGATCTCATAATTATTGGTCACATCAAAATCAAAATAAAAAAAATTGAAAATACGATGGCTTAACATAATCCCCAAAAGAAGATTACGTAAGGTACAGTCCAACTTAGTCTTAATTATTAAGTACCTGCTGCAACATCTCATGAAATCCCTTTCAAAACGAGCTCCGTCTCATAATTTAAATTATGCCACTTGTTATCCACCTCATCTTTAAAACTTGTCCACATAGCCCAAAAGACAAGCATGTGGATCCAACAAAGCACATGATTAGTTATCATCATGGCTCAAGTAAGGGCCCTATTCCTTCAATATTATACCCTAAATTCCAGGTGGTAGGTTCCCTAAAGAATGCCAACATTTGGAAAATTTCCAATGTGTGCCAAGATTGGCTAAGGCATCAACAACTTGGCTGCCCTTGATGAGCCTAGTTTTTGGTCTAGTCTTGGGTAGAACCTATAGTCTATTTGCTCATAGACGTCATGGACTTTAATGCTTAAGTGTTGGTATTGGCATAATGTTTCGCTCAAACCATTGACATTTGATATTACCCTATCTCTACAAGCTTTAATGATATTTGGCATAATACGTGGTTCATCTATATTGATTTTGCATGTGATTAATGAATGTTTCTTAGAGTGGTTATAGATGTGAAGTTATTATGTGTACTGACCTTGACATGTAGATTTAATATGCCAAGTTGAGGAAGACACCACCAGCTAGGAATGCACCATAATGTCCAGCTGAGAAATCACTCCAAGTCAAAGGCAACTGACAGTAAAGATTCTTCATGCAACTGAACATAACCACCTTGCAGTGGACCTTAATGATCGAGCATGCATGGGTGTTACTGTTGTGCTAGATCTGCACTTGACTTGCATGTTTGACCAGATTCCATGCATGCGTAACCGCCATCGCTCCACTTTCCCCCAATTTTCCTAAATGGTGTCCTCCCAGTCGTGGAGTTGACTTCCTTGTTTAGCTGTAGTATAAATAATGATCTGTTGCTCCTTCTTTAGGAGGTTGCATGATTTGACATTGTACTCTCATTCTTCAGTTTTAGTAATATAGATACATTACTCTTTGTATGCATGATTTACAGTGAATAAAATAAAGTTATGAGTTCGAGCATTTTAGTTCGTGTTAGTTTAGAGGATACTTATCCAAGGGGCCCCACTTGGTGAGTAATCCATCTTAGTTTAGCATTAGTTTAGTATAACTTGTTGTTTAGTACTTAGTCAGAGATCTGGCATTGACTGTTCCTGTAGCCACTAGAATTCCATTTTGTGACTATTCTTGCAGCCAAAGCAAATACAGTAGTCTCTTGTTTGTCGCTCATATTTTCATTCTTTCTCTGCATTTCAGTTGGTTGATTTGCTTCATTTCCTTTTAAGCAATTTACTTTCAGTATTGTGTTTCTTAGCTGTATAGTGCAATGACTACTTGAGCCCCTAGTGCACATATTGTGCTGACCCATTTCAAGTTCACATCCCTGGGTTGACAAGTTAAATCACCTTCATGATGATTGAATAGCTATTCAGGTTAGATGTCTAGTCTCTGAATCATGGCTGTAAAGGCTTAAGTTATGAAATCATTGTAGGAGGCCAACAACCCTCCCGATAAATATGGGTGGCAACCTTTAATTTCAACTTTGACATGAAGAGCCTTATGTCTAAAAGAATGTCTTTAGTAATCCACCCCAGTAATCTGTCAAAGTTAACAACATCAATAATAGACTTAGAGTCACCTTGAATATGAAGGTTCTCAATCCCCATGGAAACAACCAATTGTAAGCCCTTCAATAACACTCTCGCTTCCGCAATCATAAAAGAATGGACACCAATCCCCCTAGAGTAACCAGCCACAAAATTTCCTTTGCAATCTCTAATCACACCTCCTATTCTGGATTTTCCCAAGTTTCCTTTAGCTGCCCCATCAAAATTTAGTTTATACCAGCCACTATAGACCTGTAGGCTTCCAAATAGTGACACTCTGAGCCAAGGATCTGGAGTTGTCATAGGAGTTAGCAACCAGGTTCTGGTGCCAAGCTTTGGCCATACTTATTTCCTCCTCAATCAGACCTTTATCTGGGGTTTTCCCTTTGAAGAGTGAAATCTTTTCCGCAATAAGCCGAGAACCAATACCAAACACCTCTTTTGGACTCATCTCAATGTTCCTAAAAATCCTATTGTTTCTCTCTTTCCATATACACTAGCATATAATAGGGAGGACCTGGTTCCAAATTTCACTAGGTAAAGGGTGGAAAAAGGGTCCAGACCAACTCAAGATAAAGGATTTGATATCCTGACACATAATCCATTAAATCCCCAATCTTCCTATAGCCAGCTCCCACACCTCAATAGCAAACAGGTAGTGTAACAAGTTATCCGCCGATTCTTCATTGCACTTGCATAAAAAACATCTGTTGGGGATTTGGAATCCCCTTTTCCTTAGATTTTCCTGAGTTAGAATCCTATTATGGCAGGCAGTCCACCAAAAGAAATTAACTTTTAGGATCATGTGTCGATTCCAGACCTTCTTCCATAGATTTAGGAGAACACCTTGGTCTGTCAGTAGATTGTAAGCCGATTTAACTAAAAGATCTCCCTGCTTATCATAAGTCTAGAAGAATTCATCCCCCTTGTTGGTTGTTGGAAGTCTAGTGAGGGAGAGAAACTCCTGTAGGTTCTTGGAAAGGAGGCTCAGATCAAGGGATAAGGGGAAGCAAAGGACCAAGTCATTCCATTTTCTAGCACCATGAGGGCAGAGGAGGTAATCAATAATATAAATACCAAAGAATCATTGATCCAATCTCATAAGATTCCTAAATTCAGAGCTTTCCAGGGGAGTATAAAGTAACTAAGGGTCCTCCCAGAATATGATTTTATTAGCATTACCAATCTTCCATTTTATCCCATTCCTCAGAAGACCCTGCAGACTACAAATACACCTCCACACCAACGACCTCGAAGGGTGATCCTCCGAGAGGCAGTCAATCAAAGGTCTATTTTGAAGGTACTTAGCATTCATGATCTTACACCAATCCTTCCTATCCCTCAGATGGTCCAAACCCACTTTGGCCATTAAAGCTTTATTGGTATTAGAAACAGTCCTAATCCCAATCCCACTACAACTTTTAGGTTGATAGACATTGTCCCATTTAACTAGAGAAATTTTCTTTTTTTCCTCAATCCCTGACTAGAGGAAAATCCTTTGAATTTTCTCAAATTTCTCAGCAATATATTTGGCAATCTTGAAAATGGAGAGGAAATAGATAGGGATACCTTGAAGAACAATAGACAAAAGTTGTAATTTACTTACATGGCTAAGCAAGGAGCCTTTCCACCCAGCCAGTTTTCTTTGAATCCTTTCTAGTATAGAATTCTGAAAGTTAGAAGTGACTTCCTTGATAGTAAGGGGTAAACCAGATAAACCGAAGGAAGACAACCACTCAAACAACCCAGAACAATAGTCACCTGAGCTTGCAGATTAGGAGTGTTGTTAAAAAAGTAAATCATGCTTTTATTATAGTTAATGCATTCCCCATAACAAGCAACATAGTTGGTAAGACAATTTTTCCATTTCCTGGCTTCAATCACAGAGGCGTTCCCAAAAATAAAAGTATCATCCACAAATTATTGAATCATAGTCGTCTCTAAGGAAGAGGTAGCCATAATTCCCTTAATGGACCCTTCTAACAACAGATTAGAGAAATTCCTGCTCAGGACATCTGTAATCATTGTAAACAAATAGGGTGAAAGGGGGTCTCCCTGTCTGATACCTCTCCCAGCAGAGAAAAACCCAAAGGGAGACCCATTTACCAGAACATAGTACTTAACTGTTGTTACACATTCCATTATTAGATTGATCACAGATTGGTCAAAACCAAATTTAGCAAGGACTTTTCGAACAAAATCCCAAATCACCTTATCATAGGATTTTGAAATGTCTAATTTAAGGGTCATACTAGCGTAGTTGCATCTATCCATGGAGTGTAGTAATTATTGTGTGGTTATGGTAGCATCAAGGATATGACGACCTAACACAAACCCTTTTCGAGTGGGGCTGATAATTTTTTCAAGGAGAGGTTTGATGCGGTTCACTACACTTTTAGAGAGGATTTTATAAAAAGTATTGCACAGACTGATAGGGTGAAAATCAACCATTGATTGAGGATTAGCAACCTTGGGAATAAAATCTATGAAGGTGTGATTCAGTTGCTTAAGAATCTTACCAGATTTGAAAAAATCATGAGCAGCTAGGACAAGGTCCTCACCAATAATCTCCCAAAAGGTATGAAAGAAGGCCAGAGGGAAACCATCAGGGCCAGGAGCTTTGTAAGCCCCCATACTGAAAAATGGCCAACTTTGTTGGAGTTAAAATGACACTGAGAGGGGGGGTGAATCAGAGTCTTAACTATTTGACCAATTTTTCAAATATTCAAACACACATCTTAGATTTGATCTCAATATCACTCTGATTAAAGCATTCATGAGTTGAATGTAATCATTCATAGACAAAATTGAGAAAAATAATAACTCACAGTGAACTGAAACAACAACATAGTAAAATAGAGAGAACACAGAAGAAGAAAGAGGCACAATATTTTGCCGAGTGGAAAACCCTCCTGGGGTATAAAAACCACTCTCTAAATGCCTTCCTGGCTTAATCTTAAAATCAACTATTCACAATGCCTTATAGGCTGATTTTTTAGCACCCACTCAAGGAGCACCAACCCCTCATTTAGAGATATCTATCTCAAGGAGTACCAACCCCTCAAATTATGTTTTGAACAATAATAATGATTTAGAGGTTTCTCTGTTTTTAGTTAAGCACATATCTCTCTATTTTCTCATCTATAGAATACCTTAAAGATTCAATAACTGAATCCCTAAAATACCTCATAGAGAAGAAACTCACAATCTCTGCATCTTGTTATACAGATTTTTATTGCAGAGTTTTATCCATATATTTTATACAGCCAAGGAATGATAATCTCAGAATTACATCAACAGTCGAACAGAAAACTAAGTTTTTGCTTCTATATATACATCTTGATTTACATGCCAGATAGGTAACTGTCTTCAGGAGTAATGACAGAACAACCAACCCAGCTAAGAGCCGTTCTCAACAAATCTGAAACATGTGAGATCATTTCTCTGCATAAAACACACAACTTCCCACCACAGAAAATCATAACATCTAATGTATGAAAGACTCAGTCAGGGCATCATTTGTCATAGAGATGCAGAGAGCAGTTAAAGAAAATATTGTGATAATAAGTTAATATGCGCAGTATGAAACGCATAAATAAAAATACCAGACAGATCTGTAACTCCCATGGCTCCATTATCCACTGTCGAGCTTCCAGTCAGAAATGCACCAAATAAACCTTCCATAAACCTCTGTAAGAACCGTTACAGTCAGCAACAACAGAAACGTAAACACTCATGATGGCAGCCAGGCTAGGGTTCGATACCCAGCCAAAAAGAATAAGCTCAAAAAGTTTGCCCTAAACCTTTTTATTTCCATCGATGACACGTTATGCCGAAGGCAACTTTAACGTTGCCAGACATTCAATTCGCTTTCACTGTGACACATCAGATTCAGAGAGAAGACATATCGAATACAACATGCTACGCCGATGGTCTTCCTTAGTATATCATTCTTTCGTTGAGACAGGAGGAAACTTCTTACCGAGATGCCCTTTAGTTTCATTCACAATCGCTATAACATACAACCTTCGGGGAGACCTCTTGGAGAAAAAGCTTTGACATACCGAAAAACTTTATTCACTGAGTCGCTGAGACAAGATAGAACCTATGCCGACAAAGTTCCTTTATGTTCCATCGGTGAGACCGAAGGTCACTCGCCGAGACCTCTCGCCGAAAACCCTATCTCTTGCCGAAGAGACTACCTTCATGTTTTGGTTGGTGTAACAAGTCGAATTCGCCAAGACCATATAACGACGCCACAACTTTTGCCGATAGACTTCCCCATGCACTAGTCGGTGAGACCAAGTGAAATCGCCAAGACCTCAGCCCGATACCGCTCAGTTTGGCCGAAGTTCTCTCAAAGAGTAGTTCGGTGAGACTCCTCCCGAAAAATAGATAAAACCTTTTGAGCACGAGTCGGTAAGACAAGAAAGACTCGCTATGACATTACCCCGAGGATGATTTCCTTTGCCGATATGCTCATTCTGAAGTGGGTCGGTAAGACATAACATGTTGATGAAACATTATACCGAAGACCTCTGGCTCATGCCGATAAAGATTTTTCTTCTGTCGCCAAGACCACGAACAATGTCATGCCGAAAGCTGCCAGAATGTTAAATTCAATCGACATAACATCAGAAATGTCTTGCCGATAGGCAACTCAGACATTTCAAAGTGGATCGGGGAGACCCTGCCATACTCATGCCGATATGTGTAAGCCCGAGTGAGAAACAACCAATACCTGTGATATGCAAAAAGAACCATCCTGACAAAGAAACCATCTTCCAAACTCTGTCAGTCAAAGAGATAGCATTCATAACTTGAACCAGAATTCTCATCACCATGAAATTAAAGCATAACAAATAACTTTCTGTAAAAGCCAAGAGACATCAAAGAAGTGCCATTATAAATCATAAGGATCAGAGATTTTGTCATCAAGGACAAACCATAAACACAACTGAGATCCAACAAACTTGACCTCCTCATGAATGAAAACATTGAGGATCCCAAGGTTATCATTTTGGGATATAATAGTTGGGAGTCGATCAAGCAATAAACTATCAAGAGCCAGATTAGGAGCCTTAGCAGGAGCCGTATTAACCATCTGAAATTAATCTGCAACCACTAGACCGATTAGGGAGGGTGAATTGACAACCTCCCCCCGAGCATTGTGCAATTTAGTTATATGATTCCTTTTCTTATGTTTAATAGGAGAAACATGAAAGAAAGGGGTGTTCCTGTCACCTTCTTTTAGCCTTTGGACCTTGGATTTCTGCTTCCAGAAAATCTCCTCTTTTCTTAGAATTTGTTCCCACTCCCTTCGGCTCTCTTTTTCCTGGTTGCAAGTAGGAAGACTGACATCCCCCTCCTCCATTTTCTTTTGGATCAATTTCAATTTATCCCCAACAATTTTTTCTTCTTCTAGATTTAACATCCCCAAAAACCCTTTTGTTCCAACCTTTCACCCTATATTTGATATGTTTGAGTTTAAAAAAGATTTTGAACATGGGGGAACCATGAATAAGAATATTCCACCATTCAACAACTTGTTTTTGAAATTAGGGTGGGAATTCCACATTATCTCAAACCAGAAAGGGAACAGACTAACAACAGACTGGTCGCTCGAAGTCAACAATCGTGGATTGTGATCAGAGACTGTCCTAGGCAGAGCCCGAAGAGTGGGACTAAGTAGGCCAGTCTAATTACTAGAACAAAGGAATCTATCTAATCTAACTTGAATCAAGTCCTCCCCCAGACACCTGTTGGTCCAAGTAAAAGCTTGGCCCATTAAGTCTATGTCAATCAGGCTAGTAGAACTCAAAAAGTTTTCCAGATCAGCCATGTTGTCAGAATAATCCATGAGACCAATGCTTTTCTTTGAGGGAAATAAGGGGGAGTTGAAATCCCCCTCCACTAGCCACTGATAACCACTATTGTTTTTAACCCAGTTAGAAAGAGCCTGCCACAAAGCATACCTAGCATTCCTCTGGTTGGGAGCATAAACATTGATAAGTGACCAAGAGCCACCAGGTAGGTAAAAGAAACATTGACACTACTCTGATAGTAGAATATGGCCATAAATACTTAGCAACATTATCAAAATTTTCTTTTTTCATCTTGGTTTCTTCTAAAAGTAACACATCTATCTTATGTTCTAAAACATAGTTTTTTAGAGAAAGTTGATTATGAGAGTTGTTCAGCCCTCACACATTCCACATGTGATATGACCTTCATTTTTGACCTTTCTTGGAGGACACATCCAATGTCCTCTGTTTACCAATGGCTATCTTATTTGTGGTTTCTCTTAACCTCGCAAGTCTCTGGTTGGGCCTTCCAGGCTTGGAATCACCATCCACATCCACCTTTTTCTTCCTCCCTCTTTTCTTTGGGGTTACCCAATTATCCTCTTCAGTCACATTCTCTAGATTCGAATCCTTAGAGTTGAAAGCTATCACATCTCCAATACCCATATCCTCCCATATTTCACTCTCTTCCCCCATATTCTCACTAGTCCCCACTGAAACCACCTCTAGCAGGGCACCACCAGCAAACTCATCACCCCTAAGAGTTGAGCTATATCCAACACCTTATCACATGCCAAATCCTTAGTCAAGGAAAGATTAGCAAGGCTCGAAGTCGGATCAACACTGGTCTCCAACCTAGGAAGAGGAAAACCAAAGTTAGGGGGTTCAGAGAAGTTTGGCGAGGTAGATTTTTCTAGTTCACCAATAATTGGATCATCATTTTCTAGAGGAGAGTTAGCAATAGTAGCAGAATCTCCCGGGTTAGGCTCCTTATTAAAGGAGGACTTACAATCAGAGATAAGGTGACAAGTTTTGGCACACTTTTGACAGTAGACCACAACATTTTCATAACACATAGGTTAGACCCAGGTACCAAACTTAAAGCAAAGCTTAACAGAGTTAGGAAGTGTCTTATTCACACTAATGTTCACACAAAAGTGGGAAAACACTAGCCTAGACTTAGATCTGGTGATGGAGTTAGAAGTAATGAAGTGTCCCAAGGAATCACCAATGCTTTTGAAGATTGATTCATCCCAAGATTCCAAGGGTAATCGAGGCAGGCGTACCCAAACTGGAGCTGATTTATTTAGATCCACAGCAGGGTCAAACCCCGACTTCCAGTGACATAAAGCCAAACTATGTTTTCCATAAACCCAAGGTCCAGAAGAGAGAACCAAAACCAAATCTTCTGAGGCCGTGAACTTGAAAAGAAAGAGACCACTCGACATAGCACAGATGTCCACACTTCCCTTGAGGTATCATTTAGCAGTAACCCATCTTCAAACCATATCTATAGTGGGATGGAAGGAGAGAAAATGACCCACCACAATGTTCTCCATGGAAGAGATAATGCTATCACTAACCGTATCAGAGATAGCGAAATCCATTCCTGAAGTAATAACTTCCTCCTCTAAAGGAGGTGGAGGGTTTGAGCTTTGTTTACCATTGGTCAGAACATCCTTCCAACCTTTAGTTTCTAGAAGAATCTCGACCACCGACACTTCGACCAAAGACATGGGTGGCACTGAAATATCCACAACCAAAGGATCAGACCCTCTAGGAGTGGCCCCTGAGGGACACGAGTTTGCAAGAGACAGGACGAGGCTCGGGTCAAGGGGATAGAGGGGTACCGTGGGGTATCCCCAAGGAAGAGTCCACCATGCGCGCAGGTTGTTGAAACGCGGACAAATGAGAGAGGAGCGAGAAAAAATAATATTGCTTATTTATGTTAAATGCATGATTAAAATGATATTTAATGTGTGATTGTTTCATGATGGTATGTATTTAATGCATAACTGGAGGAAGCATTTACTTATCAAAATCAAGTGCTAACCATTTCCCTTTCAAAATGAGATTGGCGGCTAACCTTTTACAACTCAACATCCTCGACCAAGTTACCTGTCAACCGAGCAGTAGTTCCAACTATGCACATGTCCAATTCTGAATTTTTGTTTGGCATTAATTGAAGATAGTTGCAACATCTTCATGACTATTTTCTCTGGGCTCCAAGATATCTTAAATAGATTGGAGCTTGTTTACTTTCCCACTTTTCCCTGTTTTGAAATAAGAGATGGATATATGTATCTAGTCTCAAGTTAGTTCATTATTAGATTATCTTAGTTTTAATTTCTAGTTTTTCTCTGCTTTTCAATTCCCAGTTGAAACAATTTGTAATTTGCCCCTCCTTGGGTAGATTTGATGAAATGAAAAGAAGTTGATCCAAATTCTATGTTGGATCCCTCTAGAGGTAGAGCAGGGCCTGCTCTACTGAAGGAACGTGATTCTGTTGAGTTTTTAGTTGATCTTCATTCATTTAAGACTTCATCTTTGTTCTTGGAATGGTTTTACAAATTGAATGTTAAAATAGATCTCAATCTTTCATTGCAATCTTAGATCGATTTCTGTGTTATTTAAATCTTAGATCGATTACTGTGTTAATTAAATAAATAGATTCCTTTCAGTTACTAGTTAACTAGATTGCAGCTCAGATAGCTAGTTTAGCATTGATGAATGCTTATATTTTTAATAGAATATGAGCAGAGTAGAAATTATTACTTGTCAAATTGAATGAATGAGGATTGGAGTAGTTTGTTTTTAAATTTAGATTTAAATTCTAGATCTTGAATTTGAGTAAATGTTAGATTCTTCT
Source organism: Sequoia sempervirens (assembly GCA_007258455.2). Taxonomy (NCBI): domain Eukaryota; kingdom Viridiplantae; phylum Streptophyta; class Pinopsida; order Cupressales; family Cupressaceae; genus Sequoia; species Sequoia sempervirens. The sequence continues at coordinate 4,903 of VDFB02162434.1, read as the reverse complement.
TTTCCTGCAATAAGATTAAGTTAATCATCCAATCCTCACCGCTCAATTTAGCTTAGAATATGACCTATCTCTGTACATTTTCTATTTTAAAGTAATTCTGATTCAAAGCTTTAGAATAAGTTAAGTAACAGAAAGTTAGAAGAATAATATAAGATAGCGTAGAGATGCTTACGATAAGGAAGAAACAACTCCAAACCACTCCTGACAAGGTAAAACCACAACAAACCCCCCAAAACCAATCCAATTCTTACCGCAAATAGCTTTAGACACCCCTGGGTTGACAAATAAAATATTAAATGATTAGGGAATTGTGACAACAATGACCCCTATCCATCATTTTTGGCGCCATTGTCGAGGAAGATCTGGCCTTCAAAAAGAAAATTTAAGCCTTAAGTGTTGGTAAGAATCTCTTTGTTAGTTGATGAATTGACAAAGAGACCAATTTGCAAGATTTATCAGAAGAGAACTAATACCTTCTCCAAAAGGGTCTCCATCACACTCTTCAAGTTCATCATCTTCTAATCAAACAATCTCCATTCATTCAAAAGATATGGCAAACCAAGGAGGAGGAGATCAAGAAGAAGAGGTTCCTAACAAAACATTCTCTTTTCCTATTGATCTTTAACAGGGAAGTTAATGAGCCACCCATGAAAAATATTTCACACTCTATTTTTCCTACATTTCATGCAAAAACTTCGGAGGAATCTGATCAATTCTTGTTTGAGTTTAAAGTATTATGTAAAACTTATGATTACACTTTTGATAATCAAAAGTTGAAGCTATTTCCATCCACTATGAAGGAATCAGCCTTGCGTTGGTTCATGGTATTAAATGCTAATTCCATTCACTCTTGGGAAGAAATGGAAAGAGTCTTTCTAGAGAAGTACTAGGATTACTGTCAAGTTAGGGATAGGAAAGAGGAACTATTTGAAATGAAACAGTTAGAAGAAGAAATTTTAGAAGATATAGTGGATATCTATACCAATTTATTTTGAAAAGATGTGGAAATGGGTTGGATGAAGAGATTAGTAAATCCATTTTCCTAAAAGGCATTGATGATGATTCAAAAGAGGCCTTGAACTTAATAGAAAAAGGGGACATCAACAAACTTACCTTTGGAGATATAGTTGAAATTTGTAGAAACTATTCAAGGACAAGACCAAGCCTTAGAAAGAAAAATAGGAGTTCCTCAACTGATGTTTCTAAGGTCATGGAAGAAATAGCAAATTTGAAAACTAATATCTTACTTCATTTTAGTTCTTAGCCTGACAAAAGAATAGTAGAACCATTTGCTATATATTGTACTAAATGTAGAGACAAACATCCATTAAGGGAATGTCCTCTTAATTAGGTAGATTTGTGTGATATTTGTGAGAAGATGCATTCTACTGGTAAATGTAATCTCCTTCTAGAGATTAAAAATCATTTGAACAAACCTTCTCAATCTTTACCTTTGGAAGAAGAAATCAACTATATAGGACAAAGGAAATTTAATCCTACATTTGGAGGACAGTCTAATCCCATAAAAAAATCCAATTGGGGTTCAAATTAATGGAATAATCAATGGAACCCCCCTGGTCAGTGGAATCACCAACAAATGCCAATTCTAGCTCCTTTTATGCAACCACCTTGGGAACAACCTGAATGGACTAATCCTCAATGGAACCAACCTCAATGGAAACCCATTCAATATCAATGGTGGCCTAATCAACCTCAATGGCAGCCTAATCAAGGAAATAATTCTCAGTGGAAAAACCAAGGACCAAAAAGACCTTGGAATCAAAATTAGTCACTTTTTCTTGGTTCCACACAACCTTCAAACTCTGAAGCAGTAAATCAACCTCAAATTCCATCTCAGCCAGTTCCCAATCCTAAAAATGTTAAACCTCAACAGCTAGCATACAATGTCGATCCTAATACAATTGGTTTAAACAACATTGATTTACAAGATATTCAATTAAGAACTCGGTTAGTACCAATAAAACCTTATTTGAAAAAGGATGAACACCAACAAGATTTGATGAAAGATATGTTGCAAAAGAATGAATAAATTTCTTCTAAGAAGCAAGCACCATATTCTGTGCAATTTCAACAAGAATCGGTAGTTGGGAAACAAGTCGAGGAGAAGCAGGATGATTTGGTGGATTCTCAAATTATCACAAAACTTAAAAAGATTAACATTGAGATTCCACTACTAAGAGTTATATGTGATATCCCAGAGATTAAGCTAGTGGTTAAGTATTTATGTGTCAAAACACCTAGAAGGAAAAAGAAGTTACCTTCTACAATTAAAATTGAAGGGAAATTATCTAATGTTTTGTCGGGGAAGTTGATCCCTCAAAAGTATGGTGATCCAGGAAGTCTAGTGATTACCCTTCACATTAATGGAATTGAAATTTCAAATGTCCTTATTGATTTAGGAGCTTCCATTAATGATACTAAAATTAAAACAACTAACAAATTAGGAATCACAGGTGTTCAACCAACAACTACAATCTTACACTTAGCAGATCAATCAGTTGCAAAACCAAAGGGAGTTCTTGAGGACATCATTGTTACTATTGACACATGGGAATATCCTGTTGATTTCCTTGTCTTGAAAAATAAACAAAGAAAGACATGCTATCCAATCATTTTGGGAAGACCTTGGTTGGAAACATTTGCTGCCCTTATTGATTGTAGGTCTGGAAGCATGACTATTTCTAATGGAATCAGACAGAAAGAACTATCCCTTTACCCACCAGCAAAACTGTCTTTGTCATCTGAAAATCATAGTTGGACTGATGATTTTAGTTCAAAATATGATGAGGTTCAAGAGCTTGCTATGGTAACATTAGCCGAACATGTGGAATAGTATTAGGAATGTATGGATGAAAAAGAAGGAAACCTTGAAGTTCATGATGTTATTGATGATCAAGATCATTGTCCTTTGACTAAAATCATGAATTCTGATTCAAATCATAGCTAATTACTCCATCAACTTTTTCCACATGCTTGTCCTTTAAATACTTTGATTGGAGAACCATCCACTCTTCAAAACAAGACTAGGCAAATCTTAGTACAAACAAATAAGCCCTTGGTCATTAATGCTTCCTTATCGACTAAACAGTGGCTAAGTAGAACAATAAGTCTCACATTTGTTAACACCAACACATGAGATTAACATGTTGAGAGCCCTAAGGCAGCTAGTCCTCGCCGCCTTCATGATATTTTTCTTTTTCTTTCTCTCCTTAACCTCCGACTTCATTTCTGTGGGGAGGCTGAATCTCCTGGACTTGTTGACATAAGCCTCTACTACGAAAGCTGCTGTAGATGCCATCAAAAAGCCGTCACTGTAAAACAGAAGCAGATCTTTTCTTCCTCTTTTCAAAATCCTTGTATTTCACATTCCTTGTACAATACTTAACATTATTGGCCCCCCTCCCCCAATGACTCGAGAAATAATGGGGACCAACAAAAAATGAAATGTGTACCAGACAAATGGTTAATACATACAGACAACTCAAAGAGCACGGCAGAACGCAGAGAATATGTACAGATTGCAAGATTACTACCACGTAATCTGAAGTGTTCAGAGTATGTCTGTCACCTGAATGCTCGCTGAGTGTCATTGCAATTAATGCATATCGCTCTGGGTAAATCAAACGCAGTATATGATAAAACCTGTGTACCAATGGTAGGTACTGGAATGCACAAAGGCCATTTGTTTGAACGTTAGGAAATATATATAGAACAAAGAATTTAGAAGACCTCAGTCTAGTTAAGGCGCAGAACTCTATAAAAGTAAACGACAAAGATTGAGGCCCAGATTTCTGCAGTGTCATTCGTACGGGAACGAGACAGAGTATATGCTCTTGAAATGCATATTGGATGTAACTTCTCCTTCTCCACTTTATTAGACAATGGAAGGAGCCATTCCAACTTGAATAATTTTCTTACCTTTATTCAAGGCGAGTGGACAAGTAGTTCAATAAAAATTGGAATCACCCGTGAGAGGTTGTTGCTGGTCACCTTCTCGGTGCATTGTTCTTATCATGTTGTCCTTTGGCCATTTCACGGCTGTGTCTATCTATGGACCACCATTTTAATGTAAAATCACATATGTAAGTTTTTAACATTTGCTTAATAGATATTCTGACTGATTAATACTAATTGTAAGATTAGGTACATGTGTTTAAATTTGAAATAGGAGGGATCATGGTATGTGTATCTTAGATTTCAGGTTTAAATTTGGTGGTTGTATGGTTGCATTTAGATATTTTCTTCATAAAAAAGTTAAAATTCTAGGGAGAGAGTTGTTGCCCAATTTTCACCTACGGGCTCAATCAGGTAGGATAAATTATGTTTCAGATGTTCAAGAAGGCCAAATGGGACATTTGCATCAAGGGTTAAATCATACATCTGTTTCTAAGTCACAAGGAGCTCAATTGGAAGGCCTTCCTCAGTCAAGTTTGGCATGAAAATCCTCTAAGGAGAGAGTCGCCAAGACCTTCCAGATGTCTCGCCGACTAGAAGGGGTTCTTTTCATTTTTGAAATATACCGGTCGGCTAGACAGTTTAATTGCCATGGGTTGCTATACTCTAGCCGACTGCTGCACATATGGCTAGGCTCGCCGAAAGTTTTTGCCTTGAACATAGGGTCCTGCCGACAGGGGTGGGGTCTCATCGAACAGAAAGGGTCCGAGCTTGCCAAGAGATAGAGGCTTTGGCGTGAGGTCTCCCCGACTAGCGAAAGTCAAGCCGAAAGTTGTTCACCAGGGCTGGCGTCGGGGAGAGGGGTTCACATTCGCTGAGAGGTCTCGGCGAAAAGAAGTGTCATCGCGAAAGAAAGAAGGCCCTCACCAGAATGTCTCAAGAATCGCTACAAGTCTCAAAGAAAAATGAAATGATTTGGTAAAGAGGT
>VDFB02162433.1:0-17797 GCA_007258455.2 Sequoia sempervirens | reverse complement strand
TGCATGAAGGAGATAAAGCGGGTAAGCAGGCAAAGTGATAAAAAAATATTAATTTTTCTGCATTACCGTAGAGTAGAGAAGTGGGTGCGTGGGTATGTAGGGTGAGGGAATGAAGAGTAAAAAAGAAAAATAATAATAAAGTGCAACTTATTTATTTTTATTTTTTTCCACCCTCATGTTGCTTTTCAAGTATTATAGCATATATTATGTAATATATATATATTATATATTATGTAATATATATATATTATATATTATGTAATATATATATATTATATATTATGTAATAATATAATATTATATAACATATATTATAATATATTATATAATGTCATAATACGACCCACTCTCTCAATTCAAAATATATTTTTTAATTATCCACTTTAATATCATATTGTCTAATTTTTATTTTGTGTGACTAATTATTTAGTTGTTTTTTTTACCGGATGATCAAATTAGTCGCTTATGATGATCAAATTAGTCATTTATTTAGTCATTTGTAGTTGTGTTGCAAAAAATGAGTAGAATTTAGTCATCTTTAGTTGTTGTGACTAAAAATTTTAGTCACGTAGTCATTTATTTGCCAAATTCTACTAGTGTTAGTGACGTAATTAAATAAATATAATTTATTTAATTAATCAAAAGGAAGAATACAAGGGAAAAGTGAATTAAAATTATTTAATTAATAGAAGAAAAATATGACTTTAAACCATAATCAAATAATTAAAATTATTCAATTATGTAGGGGAAGAAGGGAAATTGATGGTGAAAAATAAGGTTCGCAGGCTTAGGATATTTTTTAGTGTCTATAGTAAACATTGAAGAGAAAAAACTTGATTACTTCTCCATAAACACCTTGAATATCTTAAATTTTTTTGAAGACACCACTCTTGCACTTGATAAAGTACACCCATGTGTGATGAGAGTAATCATCAATAAAGGTAAGCACATACTTGGCTACCAAAAAAGGAGTGGGGAAGGACATATGGTTACTATGTAGGTCAACTCAAGTAAGGTAAAAGCACGATGGGACTTATCCTTAGGAAAGGGTTCCTCATGATGCTTGCTAAGAACACAGCTTCAACAAACTCCCTTTATGCATGAAACCTTAGGATGACCAAGTGCCATCTCCCATGTACTCAACTATTATAGATACCTACAATTGACTTGACCAAGCATTCATTCCAAAATTTAATCAATAAATTTACATGGGCAATGTGTGATGAACCACAAGATGAATCAAAAAGATGAAACATGTACAATCTAGACTCATGATTAGATCTACCTAAAGCAATAACTATCTTTGGATGATGAAGATAATGAATGACAATATTATGTGATGAAAACTCAACTATCTTCCCCCTAGTATGAAAATTCTAGTAGATGAAGAGAAGATTGGAAGAAATCTTAAGAATAAAGAAAACATCCTTAATGAAACCATCTATCAAAATTGTATAGTCCTTGACCCCAAAATTAAAATATATGAAGAGTTACCAATTTTAATTTGAGAAGTATTGTTATTAGAATGAGAGTCTCAAGTAGATCAGATGAATCAGTCATATGATGTTAGGCTCTAGAGATAGAGTGACAAAAATTCTCAAAAATTGAAAGAGTTTGCTGATTTTGAGCTTTGATATTATGTTGGAGTAATGACAAACCCACAAATACAACAATCTATCAACAAAACTAAAGAAACCTTCCACAAATGAGAGCTGTGAAAATATATTGCCTCAGAAAAAATGATTAAATATGTAATAATACAATAAAAAGAAATAAACTTACTATATTAACAAGGGTAAAAGCCCTATAGCATACAAGAATATGCCAAGTGTCTAAATCTTATGGAATAAGACAAAAAACAATAAAGAATAATCTAAGATTAAGACTAAGGTGTGAATAGGTCCTAAAGTCTACCCAATTAGATTAAGTACCATGTTTACACCAACATAAATTGTGGCCAATGATGGTTGGGACCTTATGGATAGTGGCAAGAATTTGTGGATGGAAAGTAGAAGGATTAGGTCCCCTTCCCACTTCTACAATTGTCCTTGTAACTTAAAGTTTATCTAATAATTTGATGACTATTTCTTTTTTTGGGGTCATAGATTATTTCATGTGTGACTTTTTCTTTTTTTAAGTCCGTCTCTATTATTTTTGTTGGTTTACGACTTTACCATTTTAATTTTAGAGTTATTGTACACCACCCACTATAAAAGAAGAAATCTACTTGAACAAATGTATTTGAATATACCATCTTTTCATTAAAAATCAACTAATTCTGATTAATACACACCAATACCTTCAATACCAAATTATAATTAATTAGTATATAAAAAAAAACTATATTTACGCCGAAGGCATATCATATTTGGAAATGGCCAACCCAATTTTCACTATCAATGGTTAACATGTAACTACAATACAGTTAAATTAATCTGCTCCATTGAATGCTTTTAGTCTTTTTTTAATCTTTCTTTTCTTTATTTTTGAGCACTATGAGTGGTTGGTAGTTAGGTATATTTGATAGTTAGGTGTATTTACATCATTTATAAAACATTGTATTTAATTTTTTGCAATTTTACTTCCAATTTTTTCACGTACATTTTCATGGATTGTTTTTTTGTGAGTATAGTTTTAAAATCATATATAATGTCTTATTAATTATTATTTTATGGGCTGGTATTAAACTTGTTATATAATTACATTTTATTACTTTTTCTTTTTTATGTGTATTTATATTAATTTGTTTGAAGTAAGTACTTGTTGTAATTATATTTATATTTATATTTTATTATTACATTATTTATATATTATTTTGTATATCTCAGATTTATATATTATGACATTATATTATATATTTTATAAATAATATTATATTGAAAAATATTAGCAAATAGATTTAACATGTTAAAATATATTTTTATTTTTATATTAATATGTTCTATCTTAATTAGTATTGAAAGGCAAAAAATAAAATCAACAAATAATTTGCATTATGTTATTATGTTTACTTTTACAGTTATCATGGGGTGAAATTTTTTTGTTATTTTTTCATGAAATTTTAAGTAATAATTGCATATTTATGTGTACTTTAAAATATAATATTTTCTAATTTAAGTATCTAAAATTATGATTACGTTTATTATTAGATATTTTCTTTTATACTATATAAATCTAATATAATATTTAGCTTTAATTATAATACATCTTACATTATATATACTATAATTACATTTTTAATTATATGTACATTATATTATTTATTTATTTTGTTATTACAGGGGTCCACACCATGTGGGCAACTGCACATAATTTGCAATATGTTATTATGTTTATTTTTATAGTTATCATGGGGTGAATTTTTTTGTTTTGTTATTTTTTCATGAAATTTTAAGTAATAATTACATATTTATGTGTACTTTAAAATATAATATTTTCTAATTTAAATATTTAAAATTATGATTATGTTTATTATTACATGTTTTCTTTTATATTATATAAATCTAATATAATATTTAATTAATATAATTTTTTTGTCATACCTTGGATACCTCGGGCCTAGTCCCTTGCAGGTGAGAACCCCGCCCACAATAAGTCACACCTCTTAAACCCAAGAGTGGAGTCAAACCCGAGACCAATTGGAAACAAACCCAACTCAAATATATACATTATATTATTATTATATTCTATAATATAATTATACAATTATTAGAGGTAATAAACCATATCTTATAGTTTAATTGATCTTTGGATAGAATAGGAGAAAAAAACTATATGTATGTTAATATGTTAGAGAGTATGGGATGAATATAATAGTTAATACATTAAATTAAAAAAATAAATAAATAAATAAATTATATAATGAAAATATAAAACAAAATTAATACTATAATAATAATAATAATTATAATAATATATAAACAATATCATTTTTAAAACAACCTACCAATTGACCTTGTGTGCTACACAAATGTATGAAAAAAAGGTCAAATTTTTCCCAATTCATCTTCGGCACCTCTTCGGCACCTCTTCGGCGTACCTGTGCAATTGCTAGTAAGTATTAAAGATAATGGAGACCACATTATCATTATTGATACAACTATTGGACCTGGACCACCAGGCCTTCTCTCCTACAGAAAACATTTGGGGAAAAGCAAACAAAGATGCCTACAACATCGTACGGATCCATATATAAATTTGTCTTAGTAAGAGCATCAAAAGTTGTGATTTATGAAAAAAAAATAGAGGCATCTCTTAGAGGTAAAGATGCTAATGATAGGCAGTGTAAATATTTTCGTACATGTTTTACATAGGTTGCACAGGTACCCTACTTTTCACCCTAATCCAGCTTTTCTCCTTGGATAGCGACCTACGGCCTCCTTAAAACCCACTATCGAAAACACAATATTTAGCTTGGCCGTATACAATCTTAGGAGAGAATGTGGCTGCCATCTGCGTTGATAAACTCAATATATTCCACGTGAATTTTGGAAAGCCCGCTGCGTTTACAGTTACATATATTCTCCCAACACTTCAACAGTTCGTCGATTTTCGGTGCGCCGGCAGAGCCATGTGCAGTGCTTGGTTTGAGTGGATATTATGAGAGCCTCTGCCGTCATATGAAGGTCAGTCTTATCGGATCCAATCCAACTAGGAACTAGATTTAAAACAAGAAAGAGTTTTGAGAATGGCTCCTTCCGATCTGTATGAACCCTCTGCACCCGCAAAGCTCGGGTTTCAAATGCAAGCAGCCCTTATGAATGTACGATGGACGTACTCTATTTTCTGGCGGATATCTCAAGAAGGGTCGGAGATTTTTTCTTTTATTTTTAATGATGTTTTTCTTGAAATTTCCTAAAACGTTGTACCCAATGATGTGTTTTATGGAGGATGGCTTTGAATCACAATGCTTGGTCTGTAGGTTGCTGGTTTGGAGTAATGGAGTTTACAATGGGGATGTACATGCAAGAAAAGTGGATCTTACGAGGTCACGTGAAGAGGTTTGTGGTGAGAGAAGTGTGCAATTGAGAGAACTGTTCAAGTCCTTGTCGGGTAGAGAGAGAAACAGTGAACATGCATGCACTTCAATACTGGCTCCAGAGAATCTTACAGATGCCGAGTGGTTCTACTTGCTCAGCATGTCTTATGAGTTCAAGCCTTCCATGGGGTAATTGGCTTTTGGTAAATCTATTTCATTGTGTTTAGGCACACCCAGTTGATATTCAAACTCATTCATTTTTTTTTAAAGATATGAAATTTTTACAGTCCATGATAATAGTTTTGAATGTTTTTAGATTTGACTGCGTCCACATTTTGATCACACTCTATGATTCATGAAGAAAAGTTCATACAGTCAAATACAAAAACATTCAAACTATATTATATTTTTTATAAATATATTTTTAATCCACAGATTTTACCTGGTTAAATCCATGACAAGTAAAAAACCTAACCAGTGAAGGGCTAAAATCCACCCAGAAATGTCTTAAGGATTTTTCTGCACACTGAAATTGCTAGAGATGAATTTTATGCATTTATACTTGCTGCATTGTTTCAATTTTCAGCTTTCTTTTCCCTTTTTGTTAGAAATTGAGAATAGGTACACTCCCTTGAAAAATTCTGGAAGATCCATTGTGAAAGAGAATGGTACACCGGCCAGGTGTGGGCCCATTTTTCGGTTCCTAGTTTGTTGTCCAGTTTCTTTCAAATGTCAGGAAAAGGCAGTGCTAGTTTTTGGCTTAGGACCTAAACTCGAAATGTCAGAAATTATTATCTGCTAAAGCATGAAAATGAAAATCAGATCAATGGTAGTGCAGCTCACCTGTCAAAGAATTTCAAGAAATTCCTACCATTGGAGCAAAGGGATTTCATCGAGCCACCGAAAAATGAAGCTTAAAGAGGATTTTACTTCTAAATTAATAAGAAATTTACTGAAGATATTTTTTACAGTATCCAATTATGATATAGTGACTGCTTAAACTGTTTCTTTACTCTCACATACCGGGATACTCACACATAATATTTTAATGAAATCTCATGTTTTTAATTTGTACCAAATCTTTAATTTAGGTTCATTGCATTTGGTAGCATAAGAGTTGTTATGTACCTACATTGATAGAGCTGTACCTGTGGGAGTAGGTGACTTCGAGGTTCAATTATTGGGATCTTGTAAAGTAAGATTTGAATTGGTTGACCTACAATCACCAGCTCTTAAGAAGATAGCTGTACCAATCTTTTTAACATCTCATTTATTTCTAAAAGTTATCTAAAATGACAGTTTTAATGATGTATAAAGTGATAAATAATTTGAAAAAGACAACTCTATTCAAAGATATTAGATTTCTACAGTCATGTTATTGTGTAATGGTGTTTTTAGATTTGACTGTGTCAGAATTTTTCATCAATGTTTTGGATCATATTCTATGATCCATCATCAGGAAAGAAATAGCAAGAGGAGAAAAAATGATTCAACTAGTCTAGTTTTTCTCATCAATGGATGATCCATCATCATGAACAGATAGCAAGAGAGTAGAAAAATGATGTTCTACTCTCTTGCTACCTGTTTCTGTTGATAGATCATGGAGAATGATCCGAAATATTGATGAAAAAACTTAACACAGAAACTCTATACTCAAACACCTCATAATCCTTCAATTTTAATAAAAAAACCGATATTAATGAAAAATAAATATTAATTTCAATACCAATTTACAAGGACTTTGCCAAGCCCAAATCTGTAGTGTTTAGTTGTGGTGAAAATGTTTCAATGTAACGAGTGAATCTGAAATTAATGGAACGTGTTACCCATGCTGTCTGTAGATTACCCGGTTTAGCACTAGAAACAAGGAGTCCAGTGTGGTTGAATAATCCTAGTGAAGCAGATAGCAAAATGTTTAAGCGAAATCTTCTTGCCAAGGTATGTTCAAAACTATTTCAAAATCAAAGCCCAGAATTCTTAACATTTCGAAATTATTCATCGTTCAATTTTTAGGATTCTAAACTTCTGAGCTGATACCCATCTGCTGTTGTTAACGCCCGGCAAAAATCTGGACCGAAACTGATATCTTCAGAGCTCTGGAATCAAGGTACATGAGATTTGACATAAAGTGTTTTTACTTACTAATTAAAACAATGAAAAGATGAGATAGTTTCACGAGCTAAGAATTTCTTTTGCAGACTGTCGTTTGCTTTCCCTTCGCAGGCGGCGTACTAGAATTTGGCGTCACACAACAGGTATTATTATTTTATCTAAGAAGCTTCTGAAATTAACTGGGTAATACAATCCTCTAATTTTCATTTTTTATTCTGAAGAATTTGTTCATTGTTAACAGGTGCAAGAAGATCCAGATCTTGTAGAACACATTTCAAGCTTTTTTTTCGACCTTTTATAAGGATTGGAAGGTTACATAGTCATAAATCCAATCGCCCATCACTGAGAACACTACTATAATATTTTCTACTGCAGATGTTCATAATGTTTGATATGGAATTTCACAGAAATTAATATGCAACTATTATATTATTATTGATCTATTTTTAGGATAATATAAAATTTGATTGCAATCTTGATGGTTATAGAGCTAATTTAGTTACAGTAGGGGATTTCAATTCCCAACAATAAGGCTCGTTTCTCCAAAGAGCAGAAAACCCCTGGTATAATGATAGGTTTTGAAACAAATCCTTGAAATTCTGTGACAATGTACCATTTTATTGTTTAATGTCTGCTTCTGTCTTTGTATTTGGGAGGCAGGTTTGGTTTTTAGTGGCAATTTTTGTTTTACGTCGAACCTTTTGTTCACCTGAAATTCAGAGTAGTACACAAGTAGCATAGAATCCTAAAATGTTTGATGTAGTTGGTGACCGATGGCGACTTTTATTTTGATTTCTTATTATTATTATATGATATGTTTGCAGGACGTGTACATTTCATTTTTTTTAAGAGGTGCCTACTTACTATTTTCAATACAATTGTCATATTAATTGTTTTTAAATTAATATTTCTTATGTTTTATATATATTTCAAATTTAAACATTTAGTTGCCTTTTATAAGATGGATGATTTTGTTAAAAAATCTTAATGTTTAATTTTTGAACTTTCAGTTTTGTTTTACTTCTTGCCATTTCACTATCTTGGATGCTAATGTGCCTGCAATACTATCGCTAAACTAAGATTATGTGTGGTTACTTCCACCAAGAATCCACTATGGAAGTTGATAATAAAAATAAAATAAAATAAAATAAAATAAAATAATACAAAATAACAATAGTATTATGGAATATATATTATATATAATATATATAACTTATATTATATATAATATATATAAGGATAATATATATAAATATTAAAAACAAAGTCGGACCCAAACTCCAGGTCGAGTCCTCAGATAATACTGTGGGACGCTGTCACCGCCATAGGCGTACTCCGCATCGGGCTGGCGCCCGAGGGCGCCGCTGGCTGTTCTACAGTGCTGTTGCTCCGTAAAGACTAGGCACCTATGGGGTCAACCCCCACCCAAAGCCCTAAAAAAAATTTTAAATAAAAAAAGAATTTCGCTCGAAATTACAACGCGTTTTCTGGGACACGAAAACCAGGGTTTTAAAAAAAACCAGTCCACTAATATTGCAAAATGAACACATAAAAATATATATATATATATATTATTTATATATGTGTGTGTGTGTGTGCATATATATATATAAATCCTCAATATATATATAATTTTCAATTTACCATATCGGGGCTATTATCAATAATAACTCACGTAAAATGAATGATAAAAACAGAGGTTTGTTTTGTTTTCCATATTTTATTGGCAAGATTATTTTGTTGTGTTTTGTTTCAAGTTTTGAATTCATAATCAAAATGGGTTTTCCTTTCAATCCACAATTTTGAATCTTTTAAACAATCTTGAACAACTTCTAAATTATTTTCAAAATAAAATTGCACAAGATTTAAACAATGAACCTTGTGTTTTCTCCAAAGCTTGAAGTCTTTCAATGGAGATTTTGCCCTTTTGTTCAATTCAGCGTCTCTTCAATTGCAATCCTTCCTTCAACAATTTTTTTTCCTCTCCAATTTTCAATCCTCCACCATTTAAAAATAAAAATAAAAATAAAAAAAGAAAATCCTAATTTCCTTATCAAAGTCTTCCCTAAAATTTTGTCAAACCCCTAAAATTGACTCACCCACTAAATTTATTGCCAAAATGGAGATATTTTCTATTTTTCAATTTTAAAACAATTTGCTTTCCCCAAATGCATTTTGCATAATTTTCATTTTAAATAAAATTCATTTTCAACCAAAAAGGTAATTAAATTTATTTAACCAAATGAATTTAACAAATCACAAATAAAATTATTATCAACTTTTATTTCTAAGAGTAAAATATAAAGTATAATTCTAATTTTTTTGACTTAATCCAAAACTCTAAAGATGCCAACCCAACCAAATTGGTTTAATTTATCACTATTAATTTAATTAGTCAATAAAATAAATCTAATTCAAAATTAGATTATTTTATTAATTAAATTAAATTAATTAATTAATCACTAATTTTCCAACATTTCAATAAGGCAAAACAATCATCATTTATAAGTTTCAAAAGCCATTTAATCACTTTTAACTTGCAATTTTAAATACAAAGCCAAGGAGGAAACTAACAACATAAAATAACTGAGCCCGACTATAAACCCGATGACACACAATGACTAGGGTGATGGTTTGACACAGAAAACCTAGTTACTATCTCCCAATTGATACCGTTGGTCGATAGACATGCTCAAACCTGTGAAACCAGGTGGAGTCGATGTCCTGTACCTGCATCCTGCACATAATACGAGTGTCGAAACATGTATATAATATATTAAAACACACCGTGAAAAAGGGAATCGTGGAATCACAGGGCGCTCGCATGCGAGTGATGTGATCCCTTCCCCTTCACCAATACAGTATAGCTAACTGAAACATCTAAAATCCACGATATAATTGAAAGTGTAAAGCATCGTTAATTCACATACATGCTAATCTAACCATAACATGAAATAATAATAACATCTCAATAAAGTACCATCACATCAAAACATAATGTTTAAATCACTTAACAGATAGCAGTTAAAATAACTAAGTTCCATAGTCACAATGCAACGAAAATAAAACATATCATAGAAGAACACTGCTCGATCAAAGAGAAAAATGGAGGGTGTTACAAATAAAATGCATGGCTCGAAGTCATCAATCGTCTCATGCACTAATGAACAAAGTACATCATATGGATGAGCATTAATGTGGAAAATAGTAGGTGCCCACCCTGGGGACCTTTTATTCAAATTGCAACTAGTCGTTTTGAACTTAACTAATCTACCTCAACTACCTTAGAATTTTAGGGGCCCTCCTAACCCTTCTTGGACCCACCCCGGCTAGACCCTTGGAAGATAAATGGCTAGAAGGGAAGCAAGTAACAAAAGGAATTTAATACTGAGGTGATGGGAAAGTGGGTCTTGATAACTTGTAGTATGGAGATGAAATGGTGGGAGATAATAATGGGTGTGAGAGGGGTAGATAAAGGAAAAGAGAAAGGAGGAAGCTTCTATTTGTTTGAACCAACATAGTAAAGTGGTATGTGTTTAGCCTTTTGGTTTATTTTGTCTGGTATTGTGATTTTTTTAGTGGCATTTGTAATAAAAGTTAAAGTAATGTATTCTATATAGCCTCATAATTTTTAATTGTTTTGGCATTTTACGTACATAATATATATGTATGATTTTAAACCCAAATGTTTTAAACATCTATGTAAATAAGGGTTTTGTTCTTAAGCCCTAATGATTTTGGAATTTGATGAAAATATGGGTATGTTTTTAAAACCCTAAGTTATTATTATCCATGTGTAAACAAAGGTTAGTTTGTATTAGTGTCGACCTTTCATCTCTGTGTATGGAGTGTAGCTTATTGGATTAAGAGTTTTAAAATAGTGTGTACCTTTTCAACCTAAGGTATGGTTTAAACTTTGTCTCTAGCCTTCAACATTTCTTGACTATTGGCTTAGACTTACTAGAGTTAACAAATTTGAGATTAACTTTAGTTTTTGAGTATGATGGACTCTTAGTCATATCAACTATTTTCAATAGAGCTAAGTTTATTGAGTAAGCCAATTCAACTTTAAACCAATGAATTGTTCCATCCAATCCTCATTGAATATAAACTATGAACAAAGTTATATTTTAATATTATCCTTATCGGCACTATTTTATAAATATAGATAAGTTTTGGATTAATCCTTTTGGATCTATTTTATGTGAACAGAGATATGAAATGTTCTTAGTCTTATCAACTTTATTATTGTGAACATAGATGTGCTATTTTCTTAGCCTTATTGGTCTTATTTAGAGAATAGGTTTGAGTACCTACTCTATCTATTTGACTTGCTATGGAAGATTAGTCTCTTTGAAACATATTTGAAATATTTGTTCTTTTTGTACTATGATTTCATTATATTTAAAGGCATCAACCTTATATAGGCTGAGAGTAGATTTGATAATTTCTTTAATGAATTTTGTGAATATTAGAAATGTAATGAGGTTCAGTCAGATTCTAGTTTACAATGTTCTATTTATCATTTTCATTGTTAGTAAGAGAGAAAAAAGAAAAGAATAGATTTTAATCTCATATTTTATTTATGATTATATTGGTGCAAGAATTGTAGAACTCTTTTATAAGTGTGTGTGTGTGTATGTGTGTTGAAATGTATGAACATAAACCTGTAGAGAAGGGGGATTTGTCACCCCCAAGGCTCTAGGTCATGGGAGAGCCTAAGGGAATGAACTACCCTAAACCACCTCAGGTTCTTTGATGGGTGTTTCAAAAATTGAGTGAGTTGGCCTCAAAGGCTTCAGATTGTAGACTAGACAACTCATTATCTAAGGATGACAACATGGATTCCAAACTCTAGCATGACACACTGGCATCTTAAGGACATGTTGGCATCTTGTACAAATAGAGGGGTGATCCCACAATAGTGTTTTACAATTTTTGGCCAAACTGGACACTAAAATTATTATTTTTAACTAAATCTTCACATTCGGGCACCTATAGTGGCTAAATTGTGAGGAATTTGAAGATGATGCAAACTAGAGTCTCATCACATTTTGTCTGTAGATTCTAAAAAAGAAAAATTCAAAATTTTTGGGAACCGTATTTACAATTTCTTTTTCCATCTCCCAATTTAAACCTGCTTTTAGAAAAAAAAAACATTTTAAAAAGTGACACACACCATATACCACATAATCTCTTTTTCCGGCTTAAGGATGGCACCTAATTTTTGAATTTAGATTTGTAACCCCCGTGCTACTTTCAGCGTCGACTTAGATAGTTTTATTTTTCTGACCAAATTCTCGGCGGAAACCTAATCATAATCTAAACATAGCTGCGATCCGAGGAACGTAACTTTGTATATATTGAAATTCAAACATATTTTGTTAATCGGCGATCCCCACGACCGGGTGCACTCATATTTTTCTTAATTTTATTAATCCGGCTATTTTTCCATCGCAGAACAAAGACCTTCATTTTGATGAAAACCTATGTTTTAATAAACTAAACATAATAAACCAAACATTAAAATTATATTTGTCGGATGAATTGCTCGAGGATCAATTTGATTATAGTTGGTTTTAGAGTTTAATCTCTCCATTTTCATCCTCAACCAAAGCTTCGAAGCATAAAAAATTAGGTTTTTTTTTGTGTTTTAGGGGGAGAATGAGGAATAAGGGGGGTTCGTTCGAACCAGGGTTCATTCGAACCCCCTTCAAATTGCATTTTTATTTTGTCTTTTGGGTGGGAAATGTGGGCCCAGTAATTAATGGGTTCGCTTGAACTCAAGTTCGGTCAAACCCCTTTTTGGTTTGGTCAAACTTGTAGGTTCATTCGAACCCCTAAAACCATTTTTTTTGCCATGGGGTGGTTTTTTTCTCAATTTTCCTTCCTCCATAAAATTGTAAACCACTATTGTGGCTTCACCCAGAGGTCTGGGAAACAAACATAAAGCACAAAGGGCCTACTAACGACCCAATTGACACAATTCTATAGTTTGACAAGGAAAACACAAGAAAAAAGTACAACAATACGAATACTAGAAACTAATCTAATGAAAAAATGAAAAAGAAAGGTAAGAAAAAAGGTACCACTCCAAGCACACTTTGATTCTTCAACTCCAACTCAAAATGGATGATCCAACACCTACACACATAGAAAGAAGAAAAATGTTGGGCTGCATTTCGAGGTCTACCTCAATCAGACCCCCGCTTTGGTGTTCCCACCTCCACAGATAGCCAAATATCCAATGAGATAGAAAAATTGATAAAGAAGAGAAACAAAAAGTACACTATCAAATAGAGTGTAAAGACAACCTAGATAGTACTCTATAAGACACAATGATGCAAACAAAATAACAAGAGCAATATCACCTTTCCTCTTGCTAGCACTCAAGGCCAAGAGGAGAAGATGACACCACATTGAGAGAACAAATTTTCACCAACCTACAAAGATGGTGGAGTTGCAATGTAAGAAAGTTGTATAGAAGCCAAGTAGCAAGAAAGAACGATCTTGGGAGAGTGAGAGAATGAACAATAAGTTGCAAGAATGAAGAGGAATGAGAGAATTACAAGCTAGGGTGAAGAAGTGAAAGAATGTGAGTTTGAATGCTTGAAAATGGAGGTAATAGGTCTATTTTCATCGATTAAGGAAGAACATAAGATGTTAGTTTCATAGACAATTAGAAACGTAACATTTTTGTAGATTCCAAGGGTAGGAATCTTGTCAGGACGTTAGCATGATGCATGGATGTTAACACAACATGCGCACGTCCTTGACATAAATTCCTCCACTAGTTGTGGAAAAACACAAGGCCACATGGAAGGAATAAGCTAACGATGGCAGGTTTGCATCATCCAATGCATATTTTCTTTAAAGTAAAGTAAAATAAATGGGGAATTTTCCAAGGGTGTAAATTCACGCCATTACATTTCCCCCCCACTTTAGTGAGCATATGTTTTAGTGCGAATGTGAGCTAAAGTAGAAATAGATTGAAGAGAATATACCAATAGCATCGAGGAAGCAGATTTTTGATCTAACACCCTTGGACGTGAAGAGAGAGAAAAGATCCACAGGTTCTTGGTCCTACAAAGCAAGTTACGATCTCACCATAAACATGTTAGGCTACAGACTAAACATGTTAGGCAAAAAATCATAAGACACACAAGCCGACATGATAAGACATAACTTGATCAAATACATTCGTCAAGTAGGCCTACGACTTTTGAAAACTCTATTGTAGGACAATCACAAAAAAGATGGGTCTAGTCGAGTTTCCCCCAAGCTAGATGCAAGGATATACGATGTTTGACACTAAGACGTGCATCAACATTGACTATCAGATAAAAGACATTCAATTGCAAGACACCGAATAATTCAATTGAAGGAGAAGTTTTCAAAGGGGTTTCCTTCAGCATGAATCCCTTCAATACACCAAGGGGTCCATTCAAGAGAACACTCTGATTGAAACACACCAAATTTTTTGCAAGTTATTATGTCATCAAGGAATCCTTTTGAAAGATCCTTTTGTTAAGGAATCTATTGGAAAGAATACTCCTTTTCAAAGGAAAGTTTTCAGACTTTTCATTGTAGAAAAAGTGCTCCCTTTTCAAAGGCAAGTTTTTCAAATAATTTTACATACAAGATCCTTTTCAAAAGAAAATTTCATCTAGAAGTCTTGAGAGAATACAACATTTGGAAAATAACAAGTTTTAATAAGGAATTTTTTCATCAAGGAATTCATTGTGAAGAAAATTTGACACCAAGGAATCCTTTTGAAATAATTCACCAAATTGAAAATCATAACATCATGGTAGCCCCCCCTTAGGATGGTGTGTGCTATGCAAAGGAGCACATGGCATCCTAAGGAGAGAAAGGAGAGGCAAATATTTTGTGGCACAAAAAACATAACAAGATGTATTTCATGGTATATGTTGTCACACACACACATGAGGGACAACACATAAGAAATACAACATCAAGAAGTAGACACAAATGAAGAAATTAAGAGAGATAGGGGGATCTGAGAGTTCATGGTTAGATCTATTCATAGATACAAATAGATATAATATGTTGTATGATGAACGATCATCAATCCCTGAAGTGCTTAGATCATGAAGAAGAGCACATGAAGACAAAATAAAAATAAAAACTGGGTCAACATGGAAGAAGGCCTAAATGCCCCCAATGCTTTACATCATCCCCAATCATCAAAAATCAATTTCACAACATATAGAAGAATGATGATACACATAGAGGTTCTTCACGAATTTTTTTCGCCCCTATATCCAAGCACCTACAAGGGTAGAAAAGGTCCTCTAGGTAGGATCACAAACACATAAAGAAAAGCATATTGGAACACAAACACAAACAAATCTAATTTACAGATAAAGAAGAGGGACCACCCTAGTCCTCAACGACCAATAGGTCGCATTGATCCCAATATAGATCATTGTAGGGGGAGGGAAGATGGTCCTGCAAGGGTAAGATTGCAAGGGCAGTACCCTTTGACTCACCTACGACAAGGGATAAGGAAGAAGGCCCCTCAAGGTCTTCTTCGCCAAGCTCATGTGAGGTAAACGTCATTGATCATTTAAAGATCAAGAAAAAATATGGGATATCATCTAATTAATTAAAAATGCACTTCATGGGAGTGACATGTGTCAATTAGGTGGGAGAAGAAGGAGGTACCTGAGATCCACTGCTAACCTCATCGAGAGGGGCAATGACAAACTCAAGGGACGTAGGTGTCACCTCTGTCACGAGGATGACACAAGCCAAGTAAGAACCCACTTTTGAAGAAGGTGACCCCTTCTTCTGATCTCCACTTGCAAGAAGGTCATCCTCCATCTTATGCTTCAATGGAGGATGCGGGATCCCCATAGAAGAAGAAAACTCCAAGGAGGAAGAGGATAGAGCCACAATAGAAATTACCATGGTGTTCGACATGTCTATGTGTTGAGAGAAGAGAGGTATGTTTGGGAAGGACATAAAAAGAGCTAGCTTTGTGAAGGAAGAGATGAAAACCTGCACCCTTATGGGGTGAGGATCATTAGACACTATTGAGGGAGCTGAAAGTAGAACAAAGGTGATTAGAATTGAAGTAGGCACAATAGGAGAAGACAAAACAATAGAAGAAGATACAAAAATAGGGGCCATTGGCTCCTCCTCCGTCTTTTGCGAGGCTATGCTTTTAGTGGTGAGAGCCTTTCACCTACGCTTGCACTCACACACAAGACGGTTACATCAGCTACATGCATTGGAAGATGCAACCTAAAAAGAGGTTGAAGGGTGATGCTCAACCACATGAGTATCCTTCACAACCATGGCTGGTGGAAGGGTAGGATCTTAGGTAAGAGCAAGAGGAGGAAGCATAGGGGAAGAAGCAACTACGAGAAGAGAAATAGAAACTTGAGTCTCAATGGTAGGCCTCTTCTCGTTCTCTACCTTAGGGGTAGGTAGAGAAGCAACAAGAGGTTGCAAAGGTTGAGACACAAGAGTAGCCCCACAAGAACCTTTCCCCTTGCCATAGAAAACGGGCCTAGGAAACATGGGTAAAACAAGAAGCTCGAATACCTGCCGCTATGCTTTTCTCCATGCAAGTATCATCAGACTTCCCATGTGAGGCATGAGAGCAGGAGCTGAAGGTTCCATAGTAGGATGAGAAGTAGAAACAAGAGCAGATGATATAGAAGAGGAAGGTCCTTGAGTGCAAGAAAGCTTCCCCTTCCCCTTTTGTTGGGCAGAAGAAGCGGCTTGTTGCTGTGCAATCATGGAATCCTTCACAAAGACTACATAGGGGGACACCAGATAACTAGCCTTCAATGTTGAGCCTCAAGTCTTATATTTAATACAAGCCTTATACAAAAAATCTTCCCTAGGGGGAGAGGTTTGATCGAGGCATGCTAAAAGTGATCAAGTGTGAAACCCCCATGCGACACCAGTGGTTTATAACCGGTGTCATGTACTATGTGTATAAAACCTTCATGAGGGAATTTTAAACATTTATAAACCATAGAGGTGAAACCTTTCATAGAGGTAAGCCAAGGGATGCCCAACCTAGCTTGAAACAGATCAAGCTCAGAATGATAATGAAAGAAGTGTCAACAACCTTGGGTCCTACCAAGATTGAAAGAGAAATAGATCCCAAAGGGATGATACAGAATCCATCATGTGTACAAAGGGTGGTCTTTGACTCTTCGTATCGCGCCCTATGTTAGTCCTTTATGAACAAAGTATCCTCTATTATCACATTGACCCTACTCATTGGATCAACTAAGATAACAGTTATGACATTTCCATTGATCCGAGTGGGGATGTATAAAGAGGAGAGCTCTTTATTGAGAGGCTTATCATGCGAGGTAAATATTATGTCAGGTGTAGCACTCACATTTTTAGGGGGTGGGATATGCATGAACGAGACCATGTTCATGTCCTTAAATGGAACTAACTTTGATGATGTAGAAGATTTTACTAACAGACAATGACTTACCTAGATTCCATTTTTGAATATCCAAGATTCTTTCTACCTACGTATCAAGGGGTTGTAGACTGGGTCGCAAAGCTACAAGCTTCACAATGCACAAATCTACAATACACCTAGGACATAAGAGAAAGATTCTCACATATAGAAATAACCACTTTGGAAAGTGTAGATATTCTTAGAAGATGAGGAAATCCATATCTTCATGATCATGATCATTCTAAGCA
>VDFB02162432.1:0-15814 GCA_007258455.2 Sequoia sempervirens | reverse complement strand
AGTGATGTGACATGCAAGGCGAGATGATCAGTTTTCAGAGACTTACTATATTTAGCAGGTCCATTCCGGCAGCTGCCTAGTGCATCAGGATCACAAACAAGGCGAAGTGCAATAGAAAAGAGGTCAAACAGAGGTCATTTGATGGGTAGCGTAAGTCGTGATTAGGTCGTTTCTGACCCAAATGAGGAGTAAAATGTCAGAATTTTCAAAAACCGTGTATCCCACTACGATCAACATCTTTCAAGCTATCCACCGGTAAAATTTGAAGGCAATCGGAGCACTTACTATTTATAGTAAGGCGTTCCAGAAATGGGCAAGTCTACCGATGAGGGTCACAGCATTCAAATTTCAAGTCAAACGGAGTTGTGGACGTCATGAAATAAGGCAATTGCTATAAATAGTAAACCACCTTTAGAAGCATGCTATAAATAGCAAGTCAACTTGAGATGGCAGTATGAACAGGTTAACTAGGTCATGGGGATCCTGTGGTTAAAATTTCAAATCAATCCGATCTTCAAAAGAGAGAAAACTTGGAACTTACTATTTATAGTAAGTATTGAGTTGGCAGAAGGAATGAGGAAAAAACCCCTAAGTCTGGAAAAATCCTCCTTCACATGCCAAATGTGCCCATCTTCAAGCCAGGTTGATGAAATTTTCTAAGTTTGCACTCAAATCCTGCTTGACCCCCTCAATGCACCCAAGATGACTGGCAGATAGTTGATAAAATTTCTAAGTGTTGGAGACAAGTCCACCTCCACCCTGAAAATGCGCCCTCATCCAGCATGAGATAGGAAAAAATTCTAAGTGATGAAGATAAGTCCTCCACATGCTAAATGTGCCCTCATGGTGATGGAAGCTAAAAAAATTTCTAAAGCATTGCTAAATCCACCTCCCCCCCCTAAATGCGCCCATGCAAAGTCAAGATGTTAAAAAAATTTCTAAGTCAAGGACTTAAGTCCACCTCATGTCTCCAAATGCGCCCATGCTAGGAAAGATGATGAAGAGGTCTTAAGGTGTTCAAAGTTAATCCACCTCCCCCCTCCAAATGCGCCCTCTTCAAAGATGAAGGTGTTAAAAAAATTCAAAGTCAAGAAGTTAAGTCCGCCTCCTACCCCTAAATGCGCCCATGCAAAGTGGAGGTGTTAAAAAGTTTCTAAGGCATGAAGTTCGTCCTCCTCCACTATCAAAATGCGCCCAAGCAAGCTAGGAAAAGACAAAAGTTTTTAAATCCTCCTTGGGGTCCAAAATGTGCCCATGCTTGAAGAAGTCAAAGAGGTCAAAGGCGTTGGAAATAATTCCTTCACCATGTGTGAAATGCGCCCATCTCAAGTGCAAGGTGAAGACAAATAAAAGGTTACCAAGGCGTTGTGCATGAAGCGAAATTCTTCACCACCCTTTGAATGCACCAAGTCCAAGATAGAATAAAAGATGTTAAGTGATGAAGAAGTCTAAGGCGTTGAAGTTATTCCCTCTCAACATGCTATATGTGCCAAGGTGCAAGGTGAGATGAATAAAAAAATGACTAAGGCATGAAAGTTAATTCCTTCTTGACATGTGAAATGCGCCCCAAATATGTTGGAGATGGTGGCCTTCTAAAGGGTAAAATGTGCTAAGTGTTGATGAAAATTCCTCACCACAGGCAAAATGCGCCATAACTGAAGATGAATGGAAAGAAAATTTTCTAAGGCAATTTCCTCCTAGATGCCTAATACTGATGATATTGATTGAATATTTTTCCTAAGTGTTAATATTTAATTTCACCCTAGAGGAAAATACGCCCAAGTTGAAGAAGATGGTAAAATTCACTAAGGCATGAACAAAATTGGCAGTGGATACGTCAGAAGGCGCTAGCTTCACAAGGATGATGAAAATTTTCGAAGCTAGGCAAGAAAATACGCCCAGAGATGAAAAATTGGAATAAATTTGATGAAAAATATTTTTTCTAAGGTTAAAAAATTCAAAAATTAAATGTACCCCTTCATTTGTAGACCCATGGATTCGACGTTTTCTGAAGGGAATTTTCTCCTGGGTATCGGACGTCTGAGAAGAAGAATTGATTTTAAAGTCTTCCACAACTCGCCGAGGATTTCAAGATGAAAATTTTAATGGGCACTTAAATAATGAAATTTCCTAAGGGGAAAATTTAAAATTTTCTAAGGCAGAAGGAATAAAATGTGTTGTTGAAATAAAATGCCTCGGACAACGAATTTGAAGTTGATTGCCTAGGTGAATTTGATTGAATTCTTCGTGAGATCAATTTTCTAGGCGAGAGATGAATAAAATTAAGTGTCAGAGCTCCAGCCGGTGAAGTGAATTTTTTAAAGGATGTAGTTGAAGTTAGAAAAAAATGATTTAAAATGCTAAGTACAGTGAAGTGAATCTTTTGAAATTCTAGAAGGTCAAGATTCCATACGCTAAATGACAAGTGTGGCAATTGCTAGAAGAGGGAAATTCGAATTCCTGCTGTGAAGTAGTGGAAATTTAATGAACTGGCTAAACTTAGCTCCTTCTAGAATTCGAATTAGCTATATGAGTTGAACTTTGTTTCATTTTTCTCCATTAGCTAAGAAGTACGACTTGAGCTCTGGAGTGGAGACTGCAGTGCAAAATAAAATCTGGTGAAGAAATTCGAGTTGAAGCTGAAACTTTGAAGAAGGCAAGTTTGAAAAGAGTCTAAGTGCTGAGAAGTTGTTGAAAGTGAGGTTGACCGATTTTCTCCAAGTGCTGAAGTTGTTGAAGCCAACTCAGAAAACTTTCTAAGTGTTGAAAGTTGAGGTTACTGCAGGAGAAGTTGAGGATGGCTGAAGTAAGAGAAACTAGCAGAAATAGTAATGTTGCATCCAGGCAGGCTATTATCAAGACGCTGAGCAAGCCTTTCCTGCCGGAGTCAAAATTCACTTCGAAGTTGGGCAAGCTGGCTGACACAAATTTGGGTTCTTTCAACATGGAGGCTTTTAAAAGTCGGATGATGGGAGTTGGAAGCCATCGTCCTTCGATCACTTCACACAATATTGTTCGGAGTGGACTATATGCAGCTGTTGGTTTTCTGCCAGCAATTCAGTGTTCTGAGCCGATGATGGAGTGTGCCAACTGCTACGACCCTGATCACAGGTCTATTGTCTCGGTTGATGGTAGATTGTTCGCCAACCTCACTCCTGTAGCTATCGGCAAAGCATTTGGAATCCCATCACACGAGAGGATGATTTATAAGATGAGAGCGTGCTAAGCGAATGTATGCTTCAACATTCGAGAGGTGTGTTGACATGATCAACGCTTGCTGGATGAACAAGCCCAAGCCCTCTCGCACGAAGTTGCCGAAGCAGATAATATCGAATGATTTGAAGCAAGAGTATTGTGACCTGATCATGATGCTCAGCAGAGTTGGAGGCTGCCCTCAAGCATTTATCTTTGAGCCTTGATGTTCTACTATATCAATCTCGTGCTGCAAGGGAAAGAACATATCAACTGGACGGTGATGATTAGTGACAATTTGCATGAGCAGCTCCGGAGTTTGAGGAGAACGAAGACTTTTTACATGGGCTCATACCTGGTATACATGTTGGCTCGTATGACGAAATATAGGGGAATTTCATACAAGGAGCCAATCAGATGCGGCTCTTAGCAATTCAAAATCCACAGGTTTGTCCATAGTTTCAGACCTCGATGAGCACTCTCCATTACAAGCGAAGTCAATGATGCCTCTCTACTCATGGCTCTATAACCCAGACCGTTCCAGAGAACCCATCACGTGATCCCGAGAAGCCCAAGAATCAATAGAAAGGTATGCGGGTGCTAGCCTATTCATTTCTTCCAAAGTTTACTTGCAGAAGCCGTGTGATTTTCTTTATACCCATATAGATTGCCTAAGTACCCAACAAATAGAATTTTGATGTTAGAGATATCTAGGCAACTCATTGCCTACAATAAAATTTAGAAGAGAAAGAACAAGGGAGGAATTGACTTCCCGATTATCATGGGGAATTCAGATGAAGTGTGTCCTTCACTTCAGGCAATCATGGAAGCTGAAAACGAACTTCAGTTCTTCCACATTTCTTATCACACTAGTAGGGCAGCGATAGATGGACCCTGCTGGATGCCATGACCGCATTCAACATACAATAAAGTCGCCAACGGCTACCCTATTCTCTTGATCAAAGTATCGAGCACGCTTAAGATGGCGAAGAGAGTTCGTGTGCATTCAACCCTGCCAGTCCCTTCAAAGCAGCGTAATAGTCCTACTTGGCTCCCCGATGTGACGGTCGGTACTCAAGGGGGACCCCAATGACCTGTTCAACGCCAGAGGAAGGGCTTTCACACCACTGCATTTATCACTGGAAGCCGGTTTCCATTCTAAATCCGTAGCAATCAATGTAAAAGGGAGCAAGCTTTAGAGAGTCTTAAATCTATTCCTAAGTGCGGATATGGCGCCCCAAACTCGCAAACCAACCGACTTCGCTTTGTTCGCATCGGATGCCTTCCACGAAAGCTCATAAGGGTAATCTTCAAGGGAGATGACTAAAGATGTTCAAACCACCACTTGACACAATGAAGATACCATCACAACGACGCATACCATCATTCAGGGACCGGGTGGATTGAAGTTAGGCCCAATAACGCTTCCAGCTGGACCACACAAGGCTTTTAACACACCGCCGCAAGGAGCCCACTAGTGGTATGGATAAGCGAAGTTTGCTTAGATCAAACACCACATTCCACAGCCTAACATCTACTTGCTTAAAAATGAAATTACGCTACTCTACGCTACTTGAAGTAGAAGGGATGAAGAAACCTCGCTAGCTATCCATAACAAAGACGAATTTCACCATCAATGAAAAGATCTTTTATTATGAAAGTTTTACACAACAATTTCTTGCAAAAGTTTTCAAAGGAAGACTTTCCTTCTTCAACTACACTATTAATCTATACTAAGCTACTTCTAAGTTATCCCTCTACTCTATGTCTACTGTCTAATTTAATGTCTCATGAAGGTACAAATGAGGGGGGATGCCCCCTTTATATAGCTGGCCAAGTCCAATAGACGACTCAAATTACAATCGGCCGGATGGCCCAGACCATCCCACTGAGATCCACCACTGCAGATTCCCGTGCATGACTTGTTCACACTGCTTCAACTTCTTGGAATAGTATGGCAGGCACGTTCTCGATCTGAAACTTCTTTCTCTTGCCCAACAATGATTTTCCTCCTTGATGTTGTTCTTCGACTTTGAAGTTCTTGAGGATCATTCCTAACCTTTGGGCCTTCATCTTTTCCTATCTTGGACTTGATCATTTCTTCCTCGCCACCCGCCTGACTGCGTTGGGTGCACATTGGGTCTTTGAGGAGAAACTCCATTAACACTTTTCTTGGAACTTTTCTTCCTTCATGTTTTGGGTGCAACCGAGATCTCGTGGAAGAGCTCGAAACTCATAACTTTATCTCCCTTCGAAGGTTGTAATATCATCTTGCTTCATCACTTCAAGTCATCGTGCTCTGGTCCTGGCGTTCATTCAGCAAAAATAGACAAAAAGAAGAGCGTCAAAACACTTCATGATATAAACTCACCTTACTTACCTGATTTTCATGCTTTAACTTCCAAGGGTTCATCGTTTTTCTCTAGCCAACTTTGCTTTTTTCACGATTTTTCAACATCTGTAGGTTGGGGCATATGACTCCTGTGCATCATATTTCAATGCCTTAGACAAATTTCATCTTCCTCAAGGGCGTATTTAAGAGTTGCACCTTTAAAATCTTCTTCAAGAAATTCACTTTTTTGGTTGAGGCGTTGGCAACCTTGATTTTATTCATCTCTGACTCGAGAAAATTATTTCCACGAAGAATTCGATCAATTTCACCTAGGCAATCAACTTCAAATTCATCATTCGAGGCATTTTATCTTCACAAATATTTCTTTTTTTTTGCCTTAGAAAATTTCTCAAATTTTCCTTAGGAAATTCATCAATCCAAGTGCCGATCAAAATTTCCATCTCAAAAGCCTTGGCGAGCTGTGGAAGACTTTAAAATCCATTCCTCATCGCAGACATCCAATACCCAGAAGAAAATTCCCTTCAGAAAGCGTTGAATCCATGGCTCTACAAACGAAGGGGTTCATTTAATTTTTATTTTTATTTATTGAAATTTTAAACCTTAGAAAAACATTTCCTTCAAATTTATTTCCATTCTTCATCTCTGGGTTTATTTTCTTGCTCAACTTTGAAAATTCTCATCAACCTCGTGAAGCTGGCATCCTCTGACTTCCTCTCGCCAACCTATTCATGCCTTAACAAATTTCATCATCCCCCATCAGACTCAGGCGCATTTTCCTCTAGAGGAGGGAATTTAAATATTAACACTTAGAAAATATTATCACATTTCATGTCTTCAGTCTAAGCGCCATCAAGGGTCCAACTTTTATTTTTCACCACCTAGCTCAAAATAATTTCAACATGTCCTTCCTCTTAGTCTAGGCGCATTTAAGCCTTCATGCTTTAAGTTTGGACTCCTTGGAATATTTTCCAATTCTTACACCATTCAAGACGCCTAAGGGGGGCCCACTCCACATTCTCCATACTTGGACGTTTCCAAAGCTCTTCACAAGTTAAAGCGCACTTGGAGGGATGTGCTTCAAATTTAGACACTTAAAATATTTAAGCCTTCATGAGTCAAGGGCGCACATAGAGGGGTGCACTTCAAATTTCCATGCCTTAGTAAATTCCCTCCATCTTGGAAGTCCTAGATTCCTTTTTGCATGTACGCCTTAGAACCTTATGCCTTTGCATGCATACGTTTTGTCTTTTTCCTCTTTTGCTTGCATATAGTTTTGTCTTCATGCACACATCATGTCTTCACATGTCTTCATTTGGGCGCATTCAAAGGAGTTTTCTTCAAATTTAAAAGACTTGGAATATTTTGCAACCTCCAGTCAAGGCTAGGGCGCATTTAGCATGGTGAGTTTCCAATTTCCATGGCTTAGAAATTTTTTGGTGCCATCATGCAAGTTGGGCGCATTCAAAGGGTCTAGCAGGAAGTTTTCATACTTCGAAACTTTTTCTCAGGTCATTTCTTCCTTGGGCGCATTTTACCTCAGCTTCCATTTCTCCTTAGAAAAATCTTCAACTCAACCTCCTCTACTAGGGCGCATTTGAGGGTCTGTACTTCCAGTTGCCAACACTTAGAAACTTTTAACTTATCTTCTTCAACTTGGTGGGCGCATTTAGCACATTGAACTTTCAATTTGTGACACTTAGACATTTTTCTAACTTCTCCTTCAAGTTAAGGCGCATTTCACAAGGCCTACTTCTAGCTTTCAATACTTAGAAACTTTTCATCAACTTGTTGATGTGTTTTTCGTGACTGCACCAATGCAGAATAAAGTCGCCAACGGCTACCCTATTGTCTCTTGATCAAAGTATTCCGCATGCTAAGATTGCAAGAAAGTTCATGCGTTCAACTCCAAGTTTCTTTCAGTGCGAATATGTTTCAGTTGGCTCAATGTGATTTGCTGGTATTTCAAGGGACTTCACAATTGTTCAACGGCGGAGGAAGAGTTTTCACAATTAAATGATTTATCAATGAAGCGTGGGTTTCCTATTCTAACCAGAAAGTATTGAATTGAAATGGTGCAGGGTTAAGAAGGCTCTAATTAACT
The DNA here is from genome assembly GCA_007258455.2 of Sequoia sempervirens. Classification (NCBI taxonomy): domain Eukaryota; kingdom Viridiplantae; phylum Streptophyta; class Pinopsida; order Cupressales; family Cupressaceae; genus Sequoia; species Sequoia sempervirens. The sequence goes on along the minus strand of VDFB02162432.1, from coordinate 8,168 downwards.
CTAAGGCGTGGGACATGGCGATCAATTCTCACAAGCTTCAACCAGGCTCTGCTTTGCCTCGCTTCGGACAGCCTCCACAGAACCGGTGCAATCTTCAGAGGAGTAGCTCAAGGTGTTCAGATCATAATTCAACGCGAAGACACCATCACAATGACGCATACCAACGTGTGAATCACAAACGAAGTTAAGTCCACGATGTTCCAGTTGACCACGCAAGGTGAACTCACCATCAGCAAGCCCACTAGTGGTATGGATAGACGAAGTTTTGCTCAAATTGAAGACCACATTCCACAATTCCTAACATTTACTTTGCATGAAATGAAATTACACTACTCTACGCTACTTGAAGTAGAAGGGATGAAGAAACCTCGCTAGCTATTATCCCGCCAACAAAATTTCTACATCAATGAAAGATCTTTTATTATGAAGTTTTACTAGCAATCTCTTTACAAAATTTTCAAGGGAAAACTTTCAGCTAATCAACTTCTTGCCTATCAATCTATATAAGTTACTCTAGCTATCACCTAGCTGTCTCTCTATTCTAATCTCACATCCTAACTTCTGCTTCTAATGAAGGATACAAATGAGGGAACTCCTTTATATAGTTAGCCAAATTGTGGATGGCTCAGTTACAATGCATTTGGATGGCCCCAGTTGTGCCACCTCAGCCTAAACAAGATTACCTAAAAGCAGCCATAATGGGGAGTGGGGCAATAAATGAGCAATTAATGGCCACCATCTTCTAGAAGATTCCCGTTTGTAGACGCGTTCACACTGTTCTTTTTCTTGACTGCAGACTTGATCAAATAAATTCAACTATAGGCACGTTCTCGAACTAACTTCAAGGCGACAACCTCATTCTTTTGCTTGATGATGATTTTCAACACTTGGGTCTTCATCTTTTCTTTTGTCCTGGACTTAGAAATATTTTCTTGTCATCTTTTTCTCTGAGTTGAGTGCATGTTTGAGTCTTCAAGGAGAAACTCCAACACTTAGCCATTTCTCCCAACATCTTCCTTCATGATTTTATCACTTCAATTCATCGTGCTCTGGCCCCGGTGTGCATCCTGCAAAACCAATAAAAAAAAGAAGAGCATCAGAACACTTTATAATATAAAATCTCCTAACTTACCTTACATCCATATTATGACTGCCTAGGTCCGAGTGATCTTTAGACCTAGTAGAGTCCATCGTTTTTCTCAAATTTCACTTCATCTTCAAATTTCTCGTGCCTTGGCCAGATTTTCCCCTTAGAAATTTCATCACAAATTACCCAAGCATCCGTCTTGAACATTTGTTTCTCAGACTTAGAAACTTTTTAATCTTCTGCCTAGAAAATTCCATTCACCTGGCGTCCATCAAAAATCCTCATCTCAAAATTTCCAGTGGAGTGTGGAAAGCTTTGAAATCATTTCCTTGTTGCAAAAATTCAATACCCAGAAAAGTTTTCCTTCAGAAAATGTGAAATTCATGTGTCTACTGACGAACGGGTTCATTTTAATTTTTTAAAATCTCAACTTAGGAAAATAATTTTATCCAAGGTTTTATTCAATTCCTCTGAGTTGGCGTAATTTTCAATTTGCCATTCATCCTTCATTTTTGAGCAAGATGAAGTCATTAAACGAAATATCCAAGGTAACTTTGCATATTATAACTCCTTCTTCAAGGCGCATTAATGACTCCCAACTTCTAGCTTTCAACATTTAGAAAATCTTTCAAGTGTTCTCCCTCTTGTTAAGGTGCATATGATGCTTCACTCTTTAAGGCGCATTTGATACTTCACTCTTTGAGTTTTTCACGCCTTAGACAAAATTTCATGCACTCCAAGCTAAGGCGCAAATAGGGGTCTAAGCTTCTAGTTTTCCACGCCTTAGGATAATTTCAAACTCCTTCCAAGTCTAGGTGCATTTTACCCTCTGTGCTTTCAGTTTTGAAGTGGGGCTCAAATGATGTTTGAGGTTCCATTTTTAACGCCTTAGAGTGTTTTAATCAACTTTCCTCTCCAAGCGCATATCATAGTGCCTCCTTCAAATTTATAACTTAGAAGTTCTTCCAACTCGCATGCTTCTCAATTTATAACATGGGAGGCTTTCACATTTTAAATACATCCTTCTCAAAGCTGGGAGCAAATGAGGCCCCTTACCTCCAATTTTCCGAGAGACTTTAAAAAAAATAAAAAAATTATTCTCCATGCCAAACAAGAGCATTTGCAAGGGTCAGCTTTGAGTTTAACGCCTTAGTCAAAAATTCTCTCTTTCATGCTTTTGAGTGGGCGCATTCAATAGGGGCTTCTTTTAATTGGGGGCGCATTTCACATGTAGAGCTTTTAATTTTCTCACTTAAACATTTTAATCACCTTTTTCCTCTCCAGGCGGATTTCACACAACTCCCAATTTCTCATGACAAGGCGCAAATAGCATGTGGAGGTTTCATTTTGAACACTTGGAAAAAAAATTCATTCTCTTAACTCCTCCAGGCGCATATGAGGGATTGATCTTCAAATTCGTAGTACTTTGACACTTGGAAAATTTCTACTCTTCAAGCTTGGGCGCATTTGCCTATGCCTCCTTCCAATTTAAAGCACTTAGAATATTTTAAGTTCTTTCTTCAGCTTGGTGGGCGCATACAGGACCCTGAACTTTCAATTTGTGCGCCTTAGAAACTTTCTAGCTCACCCTCTCAAGGTTAGGCGCAAATCCATCCTTGAGGTTTCACTTTAACGCCTTTGATAAAATTTTACTCTGCAAACTCTTAGGCACAAATCCATGGTCATGCTTTCACTTTATATCTTAGGCACATATGTCACATAGAGCTTCTAATCTTGAACACTTGATGAAATGTTAGCCTCCAAATCCTTAGGCGCAAATCCGCAGGGGGAGCTTTGAGTTTTTCATACTTAGAAAATTTTCCCAAGTCAAGAAGGGGGGGGCATTTGACCCATGGAACTTTCAATTTTCAACTACTTGGAACATTTTCCCTCTTCATCTTGTCTTCAAAGCGCATTTACTAGGGTCACCTTCCACTTTCCAAGACTTAGAAATTTTTATGACTTTCTCTTCAGGCACATTTCATGTGGGCTGCTTCCAATTTCAATGACAGAAAAATTTTTAAGCTCTCCTTGGCGTGAGGAACATTTCACCCATGGAGGTTTAATTTTAATGCCTTGGTAAAATTTTACCTGTTCTTCAGCCTCTTATAGCAAATTCTGATGCCGGACTTGAAAATTTATCAAACTTGATGTGCTTCATGCCCTTTGCCAAATTTAGGGTGATTTTCTCCTGCTAACCCTAATTTGCCCCGAGTTTCTATTTTTAGAAAGTTCCTTGAATTTCGTGCTTTGAATTGACTTTGACTCCAGAAGGCTTGATTTTTGCCCTGTTTTGAACTTCGTGGTGTGATCGTGTTGTTGGGGCCTGATGCCTGCCTGCATCTGCTATTTTTAGCAACCTGCTAAAAATAGTAATTGCTCAGAATGTCTTCAAATTTGGCGTGTTGATTGCCTGAAGGGTGTTGATTGTGGCTGGATGCTACTTCTGCATGACTGTCGTGTTCTACCCATGATTTTAGGAAACCCTAATTCCTCTACGCAGGCCTGCTAAAAATAGTAAGTGCCTGATTTTCCATCCTCTGCAACTCCGTTTGATCTGAAATTTGCGCCATAGGGTCTTCATCACTTGCTTGACCTATACCTGCTGATGCCTTGCACTGACCTGCTATTTATAGCACGTTTCTGGAGGTGGCCTGCTATTTATAGTAACTGCTTGTTTCTAATAACTCCACAACTCCATTTGATTTGAAATTCGAATGACGTGCTCCTCACCACGTGACTTGCCTGCTGCTGACTTGCTATTTTTAGACTGTTTCCAAAATGACTTACTATAAATAGTAAGTGCTCCGTTTTCCTTCAAATTTTATCAGCAGATAGCCTGAGAGATGCTGATCGCGGTGGTATACACCGGTTTTCGAAAATTCTGACTTTTTACCCCTCTTTTCGGGCCCCGAAGCTGGAAACCCTAATTCGTTCTGCATGCATATCGAATGATCTTTGTTTGTTCTCGTTTCTGTTGCATTGTGATCAGCTCATGATTAGAAGTCTTGGGGCGGTGTCGAGAACTGCTAAAAATAGCAAGTTGTTGAATAAGTGATTATCTCCATTTGCATGTCACATCACTGCGAAGCTCTCGAAAAACCCATAAGGAATATGCAGACATGCAAAGAAAACCCTGACATGCAAACCCTAAAAATAGCCTCTAAAGGCCTGAACTCACGAAAGTTGTCTCACGCATGTTATACCATGTGAAGCGTCTCACGAAAACCGGAAGGAATGCGTGAACATGAGTGAAAAATCCACTGCATCAAGCCACAATTTGCTCCGGTGACTGCTAAAATAGTAGGATTGTGCGTTTTTTAGCTCAATTTTTGCCATAGCGAAGTAGCTTGATGTATTCGATGTGGTGTGACTGTTTAAGACCTCGAAAATGCTGACGGAATGGCTGGAATTACACACTTACTAAAAATAGTAAGTAGCCGGAATCTGATGAAATTTCAGTGAAAGCCTACTAGAAGCACATTGACAGCAACGTTAGTCTCTGTTTTCAATTTATTCACCTTGCTTGACCTCAGACTGACCAAGAAAGTACAAACCCTAATTTTCAGACTTTGCCAAAATTTCACGCTTAAGCTCAATGACGGGCACAATCCTCGGAAAGACAGACAGTAGAAAAGAGAAACAACAACAAAACGACCAAAAGCAAAGCCAAAATTAGGGGGTCCCCATTTGCAATGGGGAGGCTGATGTGTGAAGGTCGCAACACAACTCTCCTTTGTAAAACTTTGAGGTGGTTTGCTTCCAATTTCATGTGCCTTAGAAAATTTTCAAACTCCTCTAAGTTTAGGCGCATTTCAGAGGGTGTGCTTTCATTTTCACATACTTCGAACGAGAAATTTTCAAACCCCCTCGAGCCTACAAGGGCGCATTTCAGAGGGTGTGCTTTCATTTTCACATACTTAGAAATTTTCATCCCCCTCAAGCTTGCGAGGGCGCATTTCAGAGGGTGAGCTTCCAATTTTGAAGAGTTAGTAGAATTTTGATCACCCCTTCTTCCCAAGGCGCATTTTGATGCTGGAGCTTCCAATTTTATGCTTTAGTCAAATTCTTGATGCCATCAACTTCTCTTTAACCCAGGCGCATATGAGGGGTTGATCTTCAAGTTTGAAGGACTTAGTAAATTTCTCATGCTATCTCCTCAAGGCTGGGCGCATTTTGGAGGGTGAGCAGGAAGTTTCACACTTAAAACATTTTCCACACCACTTCCTTGATGAGGGCGCATTTTACTAGTGGAGCTGGATATTTTCATCACTTAGAACTTTTTCTCAGCTACTCGCTCATGCCTCGCTATATTTAGTAAGTTCTTGGTTTTCATACTTTTGAAGCTCGGACTGATTTGAAATTTTAACCACAGGATCCTTATGACCTAGGTAGTCTGTTCACACTGCCATCCCGAGCTGACCTGCTATTTATAGCACGCTTCTTAAGATGGTTTACTATTTATAGTAACTGCTTAGTTTTATGACCTCCACATCTCTGTTTGACTTGAAATTTGAATGCTGTGATCCTCATCGGTAGACTTACCTGTTCACACTGGCACCTGATGCTGACTTTCTATTTATAGCCTATTTCAAGAACGCCTTACTATAAATAGTAAGTGCTCCGATTTCCTTCAAATTTTACCAGTGGACTCCTTGAAAGATGCTAATCACGATGGCATATCTCAATTTTCGGAAATTTTGGCGTTTGACCCCTCATTTTGTGTCCTGAAGCTGGAAACCCTAATTTGCCTTGCATGTGTATCAGATGAGCTCTGTTTAACTCTGTTTATGTTGCATGTCATCAGGTTCATGACTTTGAAGTGTTGGGTAGTTGTCGGAGTGGCACTGCTAAAAATAGTAAACGTCTGAAAAGGTGACCCATTAGTTGCCGGATGATTTTGCATGTCACACTGCCCGAGAGATCTTGAAAAACCCAGAAAAATCCAGAAAATTCATCAACATGCAAGCACTGGCTAAAAAATAGCAAGTTTCTGAAAAGTGACCAGTTCTGCTTGCATGTTACACCATTGCGAAGCTCTCGGAAAACCCAGAAAGATGATGCAAACATGTGCTGAGAAAACTTGCATGCAAACCCTAATTACAGCCTCCGAAGGCTGAGCACTGAAAGTTGTAGTCCCGTTTTGCATGTTACATCACTGCGATGGTCTCGAAAAACCCACAAAGAAACCTCAAACATGCATCTATAAATTCAACATGCAAACCCTAAAAATGGACCTCGAAGGCAGGACTGCTAAAAATAGCAAGTTGTCCTTTTCTACTCAAATTTTGCCAGTGATGAGTTCAAAGTGCTCAGAATGCAGTGCAGTTGTCAGAATTTGAAAACCTCAAGAAAACAAACCCCCAAATTGACTTACTAAAAATAGCAAGTTGCCGGAATTCATTTAAATTCTGTTGGGGACCTGCTCGAAGCCATCTGACAACAATGTTAATCTCAAATTTCAATAGCCAAACTTGATTTGACCTCAAATTGACGTGAAGGAATCAAACCCTAATTCTCAGACTTAGCCAAAATTTCAATCGAGACGGGCACATCCCTAGAAAGACAAACAAAACAAGAGAGAGACAACAGGAAAACAAACCAAAAATCAAGCAAAAAGTCTGAAACGAAGCAAAAATTAGGGGGTCCTCATTTGCAATGGGGCGATGTGTGAAAAAGGTCACAATAGACCCCCATAGCAATATCAGATGGATACTGTCATAAGAGTTCAGGCACAAAGCAAATATTGAAGATTACTGGGCTGGTGCATCAGATGAGGCTGAAGTCAAGAAAAGGATGTTCTCGAGGTTACCGTTAAGCATGATGAGGGAGTGTGAAATTATTCCAGTACCAGACCAGGTGGATGAGGACATGAATGTTCTTCAACCAGATTATGAGGCAGTGAGAGATACACCACTTCCACTCCCAGATTGGTCGGAGCCAGAGATTGCTGATTTGGACACACTTTGTATACCAGTCCTAACATTCACCAGAGCATGGGTTGAAAGACATGTGAGTAGATTGAAGAGTAGGTCAATTCCTTTGACCTACAACTTTATGGGAGATCATAGGACGCCGACTGCCAGCAGGAAGAAACAAGTTACTCGAGGTCCAGAATCTCGAAGGAAAGAGCTAGTTCAGTCGAAGCCTCTGAGAATTGTGGTAGAGTCACCTACGCCATTGGAGACACGTTCTCCAAGCATACAGGATGCTCCACTATTCGCTGATCAGAGAAATGCATTGAATCAGGAGCAGGAATTACATGAGGAAAATCAGCCACCAAGAAGAGAATCAGTTGGCCAGAGTGTCAATGCACCCTCTAGAAATGATTAGCAGGAGGAAGATGAGGAGACTGCTACTAACACACACTTCCGGCATGAGCTTGAGGCGGCTCTAGAGGACGATGCAGTTTTAGGAGATACTCAGCCCATAGAGGCTAGTGAGCCTCGCCAGAATGAAGTTAGAGAAGAAGTCCGTGAGGAAGAAGCAAGAGATAAACAACTGTTTGATATATAGCAAGCAATACCTGATTGGCTTAGAGATAGAATGAGAAGGAGCCCCAGTGAAGAGGTTGATCCAGCGGTAGAGATGGAGGAATTTTTGAGTAGGATCAGCGCGCCTCCAACTAAGAAGAGAGCTAGGAAATTTTCGAATATCTCAACAGATGAGAATGTCTCTCACAACCTTCACGTAGTTGTGCCAAGGGTTGATTGTGACCGAGACGAGGCTGTACCGTACAATTATATGATCACAACCATGGAGTTGGGTCATGTTGTGACCTTTTCACACATCGCCCCATTCAAAATGGGGACCCCCTAATTTTTGCTCCATTCTGGTCTTTTGGCTTGGGTTTTTCTCTCTCCCTCTTTCTCTGTCTCTTTTCTGATGTCTGCCTTTCGAGGATTGCGACCGTCATTGAGTTTAAACGTGAAATTGACCAAGTCTGAAAATTAGGGTTTCATCTTTCCTGGTCAGTCCGAGGTCGAACGAAGTGAATAAATTGAAAACAAAGCCTAACACTATTGTCAATATGCTTCCAGCAGGTTTCCAACTAATTTTCATCAGATTCTGAAGTACTTAC
>VDFB02162431.1:8226-26820 GCA_007258455.2 Sequoia sempervirens | reverse complement strand
TACCCTTAAGGTAGAGACTTTGATGAATGTTGTTGATTCTTTAACTAAGCCTATGAGCATAAATAAGTTCAGATGGTCTTTAGAGACTATAGGCCTTTCAGCCCCTAGCAATTAGGAGACAATGTTTACTCCCTCTCATTGCTCTTGCAAGGTGTTCGACAAGTGGGAGATTTATTGGGAAAATATGTCTCTACCTTGCAATTATATAAGGTTTATTGTTAATAGGATATATATATTTCCTAGTTACACCGATAAGTGTAATATACAATGGGAGCATGGGGTGGAGGGGAGGAGTGGGACGAATGTAAGCAATTTTTTGTTAACTTTTTTAGAAAACTCCTAAATGACTGACATACATTAAATAAATGATATATGTAAATCTAGACCATTAATTATTAGGTTTTAGATCTAATGGTGGAAATTTTGTTGGCCTGTCTTTCCCTAGAAGGTAACCCTATTTTATGAGGGCATTATAAGTTACATTTGTAGACGGTGATGTATTATGAGAGTCTGATAGTGGTCATGTTGTCTCTAGATCTCTAGTTGGTGATACTCTTGTGAGAAGCTTGCTCTGCAAGTATATTGTAATCTTTGTGATTTTGGAATATATATTGGGTGGATTTTGGAGTGTGGGGTTTTTCTTCTGAAAGGGTTTTCCCCACATAAATCATTGTGTTGTGGTATGCATGATATTTGTGTTTATTTTTGTTTAAGTTTTTGTAACTATTAGAAAGATCTATAATTTTTTTCATTATTCTCCTCTCAAGACTAGTGTAGGAAGTTGTTTCACTACCTTAGCTTCCTTATAGTGAACTAAGATCCATGTTTAATTCTAAAAATATAGATGTTCATCCTTCTCTTGTTGACATCGATTGAAAATACATGGCCTTCAAGTACCCATACAACCTTCATTGTAGGGTAACTTTCTCAAAAAATATAACGCATGTACTTGGCACAAAAAATTTATCTAGTCCATACTGAAATCTCATTTGTAAATTTTTCAAATCAATCTCAACATTTCTATTATTATTGTGTGCACCTTCATCTCTTTCATTTTATGTTATTTGTATTTATCTTTTTCTTTTTAGTTGAGATGTTAACTCTTATGAATTTTTATTTTCTAAATGATTTTGAGTATTAATATTCATTACATATTGAACTCTATTCTCCAGTGTTTGTAGCACATGATCTATTGTAATACAGTTCATCCCTTCATAGCTAACCTCAACATTCCCATGATATTAATGATATCTTTGAACTAATTCATAGTTTTGTGTGTGTATTTATCATGATCTAAAAATAATTTTTGAAATCTTCTTCTTAATATGTATTTATTCTCTTGAGATATTCATGCATGATGTGTTATCATCTCATCTACATGTTCTCTCGTTTCTACTTTAATCTTTTTTGCTAACATATTTTCTTTACATTTAACACATCTTTCTCTATCATTTAGGTTTCAATAATTTCTTACTTCCTCTCTTTGTGCATTAGCCATTTTTTTACATCTTTGTCTCATATAATTTCAAGTATGTTATTTTCAATGTTCTCTTTGTTACTCTTTATTTTCAAAATATAACCTTGAGCAATCCTTAACAAAATATATCAATCAAATTATAATACATTACAAACAATTAAATGTATAAATAATTTAAATTTTATTATTGCATCATCACCACAACTCAAGATAAGGAATGAATACTATTTTAAATTCTTAATAAAAACTTTGAAAATTTATTAAAAAATAGTATATATTTGGAAGGGCCTTCTCAAGGTAATAGGGATATGACATTCTTTTTGATAAAACAACGTCTGTAATTTTATTAATAATATTACATAAAGGAGGTAAAATCACATTAAAATTAGAATATTTACAAAAAGAGAAATGTAGAAAGAAGAGTGAAAGCATTACATAAGCCAAAATAGGGATATGACTTGTGTTAAAAAGGGTAAAATAATGTATACTTTCAAAATTAAAATGAAAAGTTACACAAGTAAAATGTATTAAAAAATAAAATGAACAATGTAGTAAATAAAATTCTTCCAAAGTAAAATAAGTTAAATTTTAAATACATAAAATGGTGTCAAATTGATATCTGTATAGTTTTGAAATGGATTTAGAAGACATTTTTTATATTTCTCCATTTCTAACATCTAAATTTTTCCTTATATTTAAGCAATTTAAATGTTTTAAGAAAATAGTTCTCTATATACAATATTCTATTAAATCTAATGTTTATGGTTGTATTTTTTTCTACAATTATACAATAAATTGAATGAATATAATAGATACAAGTTATTTTATAAAAATATTATTTAGTTTAATAGCCAAATAATTAATATCAATTTTACACTTTATTCACATTAATTATCCACACTAATTGTATAAAATTCTTATATTACAAAATGAATAGAATATTCACGACAAACACACTTTGAATAAAATTAGTTTAATTACATCAAAATTTTAAATAGAAACTAAAAAATATATTATCAACTCCACACATTGATAAATCTTATATATTTATAATATAGAATTTAATCTATTAATAAAAAAATTGAGCCTCTTTAAACAATTCATCAACATTGCATACACAAATTCACCACTAGCAATTCACCGACACTGGGAAAATTAATTGTATGAATTTTTTGACGCTTAATTTTCCGTGGCCATGAATTTCCTAGAGCCCATCTATATATATATATATATAATTCATCAATTGTAAATTTACTCAAAAAACAAATTTTTAAATTAAATTAAATTTTGAATTGTATTGTGATATAATTTGTTTATCCTAAAAGTATTAATTTAATGTATTAGTGATTTTTTAAAATTCTTGATACCTCTTCCTTCCTTATAATGTTTTATTATTATAATATATGTCGTCACCTGACGTAACAACGGATTAGGACCCAGATATAACATGTAAAATTTAAAAAGTATCAACAAATCTAACGGCTTGTCCTCTGCAGCAGCGTGGTATAAAACTACGTTAAGTTGACGAGGTTGCAAGAGTTCGACTCGCCACAGCAATGATTGCAGGGTAATATGCACAAAATGGTGACGGCGGTGCTATCTAGTACCCCACGTGTCCCTTTTTTCATCCTTGAGAATTAAAAACGCAAACAATCTAACATCTAAATTTAGTCATTTTTTTAATGATGTTCAGCGGTTCCATGGCGGCTGCCATTCAAACATTGGTATGATAGTGAACAGGCACATTGTAATTAGACAGCTCAAGAAAATTGGTATGATTTACAAGAATTTCCATACGGTTGCTGATGGGCTCTCCCATGTACATTTGCAAGCTTAAGAAAATGTTTTAAGAAGTTGTTTCATATTAGAAAATTTATTAAAAGAAAAAATATTTATTTTCATAGTATTTTTTATTAAAAAGCATTACAAGTTACTCCACAAATTTTAAATAGCTAAGAGGTATATGTGGTTTAACTTTATACATGGTAATGGAAGGGTGATTCAGAGAGTTGGTAGGTAGTGGTCTACTAAAGTAGTATTACTTTTTCTTTGTTAGTTGTTATTCTTTTTTATTGGAGCTTCTTTGTTGAATACTATCTTCTAATTATTATTTCATTTAATTTTTGTATAAATAGAATTTCAAAAGGTTTGAGATTGAAAAACATAATATATTTAACACTTTCTTCTTTTGACATTAGACATATTTGACAAGTAAAATTTGGTGTCGTAATGTATAGCGAAAACCAAATGGATTGCTTAGTAGCATGATGCTATCACTAACACATAATGCTTGTTGCACACTTTTGACCTCCATCTTACTTATATTCACCACAAGTCATATGTTGAACTATGGTCTTAGAGTGTAGGAATGTCACTACTATGGTTGAGTCTTAACCCTTTCAAGAGTATTTACAACACAACTCTACATTCTTGTGCATATAATCCTAGAGGGGCTTGAAAATCAAAGCCATTTCTTCTTTTGGCTTAAGATTGGAAATATAATCTCCAAAGTTTTTTTTCATATGATTCATTTTCTAAGCATGCAACATAAAAAATCGTAGCTATTTGTGAGGCTAATACACAATTGACAAAATTGTCAAAAGTTTTCCATGCTTATGTTTGACAATATAACCAAGTTTCCCAAGCCCATGAGCCCTCTTTCTATATAGGCACAAGCTCTTAAATAATGTTTGATGAAGTCCTATGTTTTCTTTCATCCATCCAATGGGTGGCTTGCAATATACCACCTTTATGGATGACCTATGTGAGGTTGCCATGAGTATGCCTAATGATAAACCTTGAGTTTTTGATGGATTCCCCTATAAATTTATAAAGAGATTTAGGACATTGTTGGCAATGATTTTTTAAGGTTTTTCTTTAATCCTATCATACCAAGTATTTAGGTTATCTCATCAACAACTTGGAATTATAAAATTAATTCCTAAAGGTAGAAATATTGAGTGAATGTGTGCAATTGGGGACAAACTGTCTTGCTCAAAGTCTCTTAGAAGTTTATATTTGTTAAATCCATGGTGAAACACATTCATAATTTTAACACACTCATTGTTTGATTGAAATGGACATGGTCTATCAAAAGTAGCCACCTATTATACAACATAACTAAATTGTGTTTTCTCTTGTTGCTTAATGAGATATGTAAATGGGACAACAAGATAATCATGTGCATCATAGTTCTCAAATGATGGGTCATGAGAAGACATAGAATGGGCCACTAGAGAGTCATTATAAGTAATTGAAAATGTTGTATTAACATGAGAAAAAGATAAATCTATAAGATCCCTTAAGTAATGATCACAAGAGGTAGAAAGTGTGGATCATTATACAAATGCACTCTAGAGTATGAGGTAATGTAATATATGAAAGCATGTGATAAATCATGGAATGATGTATGGTAAAAGTGATGTGAATCACATCATCAACCTTGATCTACTAGCTAAACTATCTCAAAAGGTATTCATTAATGTATGCAATAATTATGTATATGCTCACAATATAAAGAATAAAATGATCTAATATGGAAGATTGAATCTCCAATTCCACAAAATGTATTTATCCTTAATTATTGTTGATAAGTTTACACTCTCACTATAATCTTGTGCTTGTATAAATATCAAGCATGAAAATCCTATGAGAATGGGATGTGGTTCAAAGAACAACTCTCAAGATTAAAAGGTCATCTCCATTTTTTGTATTTAAACATCTCTAAAATTCACATGTAGGGAAAAGAGAAAGAAATGACAAAAATAAAATACATAGACTAAATCTATTCTAAGTGAGAAATCATATATTATTCACTAGATAAGTTGTTTATCTTCCAATTAGCTACAATTTTCACAACAATAATCAAGAGATACTTGTGACTTAAGCATCCAAAAAGTAAGAAAAAGGCTAGTCATATAAATAAATAGAAAAAAGATAGAATTGATTCCAATTTTCTATATTAATCATATGTTAGAGAATAATTATATTTTTATAAATGTCTAGAACAATTATAGAAACATGAAGGTTACTAAATAGATAAATTGCTTGAGAAAATAGTAAGTCTACAAATATTCTAACTATAAGCATACCTAGTATATATTCCAATTCTAAAACTAAGCATGGTGACCTCCTATTTATAAAAAATAGAGAAATTAACTAAAAAGATAAAAAAGAGTAGGTAATTAATTCCAAATTCATGGATAGAACATGCATGTAACTACCTACTAAAATTCTACACAAACTAATCCATCCACCTAATATATGAATGCCCACAAATTTGATTTGGAATGGAAGGGAAAATGTTCCTTGAATGTATCATGAATGTTGTACCATGATCCTTTGCATGTATTTAAATTTAAAATATGATCACTAGGATTTGTGGAATTTAATAAATTAGTCCTACTAAGAGGGCGGGTGCATGAAGTTGGGTACCAATTTTCTGGCCACTTATGATTTTTTTTTTTAAAAACGCGCTCGTGTTATAACGCGCACGCATTATTTCGCTTTAAAAACAAAGAAAAATGTGAAATTATTTGCCTTGGAATACCAACCCAAAGACTTGGAGGGCATTCCCAATAAGGCTAAAGACATGTTTTTGCAAATTCTACAATTTTTTCACATAATCGAGGTCCGTGCTCACCATCAGGATTGCATCTAGTTCAATATTGAAAAAGAAAAACATGGGTAATGTTAGGTTCTCTCTTAGCTATCCAACGATGTAATTTTTTTCACTTTTTAACAATGTTAAGCCTTTCATCCATAATTTCTTTTGTTTGTATGTCCATGTTTTTTGCCAAAAAGTAGTGTTTAGTGTTTTTTTTGTTATAAATTAACCGTTCATCAAAATTTCAAATAAATTACATTTTTAGAAACTAGACTCCATTCTACAAAGAAATTTTAAAAAAAATCAATTACTTTCAAAAAATTTGTAGGGGGAGCACGGCCAAAATTTGCTTTTCAAGAAGTGCCCACTTAGAAAATTAGTAAAAAATCAAATATTCATTAAAAAATTATCACAAAAATCTTTTGAAACCCACTTCATTATCTACAACCACCAATTTTACATAAACCTTAATCTCAACCATTTTCAAAATAAATTAGTAGTTTAGAAAGTAGACTCGGAGCACTTTGATCCTTTTTTTTGTTTCATCTCAAAATTTTGAGTGTAACTATCCTCAATTTCATGTCCAAGGTCAGCATTTCCTGATTTCAGAAAAAAAGTGGCCACTTAAGCCCCCTTTTTGGGAACCATCTTGGTGCACTTACCCAAGAGTGGAAAAACACAATGGAGATATAACAATGCTCATAGAGAGGAATATCAAATCCCTATCATTGATCATAATATGTTTAACAATTGATGCATTTTATGTTTGATACTTGGGAAAAATATATGGAAAGGAGCTATGTTATCCATTGGATGTTCTAGTTGTAGCATCGTAAATTGTCACCCTTGACAATTTTACATTATGTATGGCTCCCACTTAAGTGCTTGAGCCTAATTATTCTAGATAATTTCTTGTTTTATTACCGTCTTCAAATAATCAATTTAATTTTGGGAAATTAAACTATTTATTTATTTCATGAACATATTAAATTCAAAATAGATCAGACTAGGGTGCCCTCACACTTGTCTGCCCTTTTTTGGCCCAAAATTTAATATAGGCCAATAATAATGATACACATCCAATACATAACAAGCCAAAAGAATGATCATCAAATCACAAATATATATGATCAAGGGGATAACATCACCAATAATAAGAAAAAGAAATATTCATTATATGGCATAGACTTGCTAACAAGGAATAACACAAAGTGGACATGACATGTAATCCATCTCTCTTTCAATCACAACATGCCAAGAGATAGGTCTCTTTTGTTGAACAACATCAAGGACTTAGGAATAATATGATACAAGGGAGGGAATGTCATTTATTTGATTATGAATTAACTCATCCACATGAGGAACCCAACTAGAAAGGACTAGTGCCTCCCAAGTGGGCATGCCTTATATGCTAATACCAGGCCTATACAAGCACTCTAGCTATACCATAGGAATATTCATACAATGGTTATATTATTTACCCAATGTATTTAGTTATCACTTAATTTAAAAACTCTTTGCATTTCATATCTTTTGGCCCCTTTATGCCTTGACCAACATCAATAACCAATCATTTCTTACACCCTACACCTCAAATCCTAGGTAACCATTCTAGCATGACACATATTTTAATGCATAGTTTTGAGGGATTAGAAAACATAGTCTCAAAAGATTCTAAATCAAAAGTAAATAAGGATACTTCTTTCCCAACATTAAAATTCATTTAGAACCACTAAAAATTTGAAATTTTCTAAATATTTGTCATTGTAAGACCATGAAAACCTCAAATCCACCATTAAAGAAAAGTACAAATTTAAAAAAAAATAAAAAAAATTTGAAAACTAAAAGATACCCTTTAGTTCCAAATATTCCCTACACCACACTTTTAACATTAAATTCATGTTTTAGAAATTTTAGGAAAAAATTTCCATAGTGAGGGCACAACATAGAGAATTTTCAAAATTTTAAAAATATCAAATTTACTTAATTAAAATTCATAGAATCAAACCTAAAATGGAGGTCATATGCTTCCTTAAGGCTAGACAGTCAAAGGAGGAACCTAAAACATGAATAAATGAGAAAAAATATCTCAAATATACACTCTCAAAATTTACCATTTTCTTCCACTTTTCCTCAAACTTGACTAGCTTCTCTAGGATGTAATGCAAAAATCCCATGCAATCCTTCTTTCAAATTCCCATTCCAACCCCAAGAAATCCAACAACAAGAAATTCCATCCATTCTTGAATTTTTGAGAGAAAAGGGTTTTGAAAGGGAGAATTTTCCAAAAATGAGGAATGTAACAAAAGACTAATCCTTTTTCTTTTATCTCTTCTCTTTTTATATTTTCATTTCCATTTTTTGTTTTATTTCTTTAATTATTTTCCTTGTCCTCTATCCTCATTTCTCTATTTTTCATTTTCACAAAAAAATATGGAAATTAACATAAAATACCTAATTCATTTATTTTTCAAAGGCATATAGAGCAATATTAATTAATATTTTCAAATAGTTAAAATAATCTAATTTAATCAAAATTTCAAAAGCTAAAGAATTTTTTTTAATATTAATTTTAATTAATTGTAAAGATTTAAATATCATTTCTAACTCATATTAAATTGTAATTTTATCTTTCTTTTAGTTCCCAATTTCCTGATTCCCAATACATCAAGAATTATTCACATGCAATATTTCATCTTTAAAATTTAATGCATGCAAACGTGAAATAAAAAATGATATTATAGTCATGCATTTACTATTTTTCTGCAACACACAAATACTATAATAACTAGTGATTTAGATTTGAAACCAAAGGAGAAAATATGGCTCACCTCACACTCAATCAAGTTCAATGGTGGCTACATACACATTAGAAAAAAGTGACATCTTTGATATAACCACTGCTAAGGAATAACTCAAGCCTACATATTAGGTGGATAAATAACCATAAATATATCACCACTCAATGTACACATCAAGTGTGCCTATTTAACATAGATTAGCTAAAGCATATGAAAATTATCCAATGGGTTTCAACATCATATAAAACATATAATCATGATACATATACTAAAATCCATGAAATAGAGCACTATGGTAACCTAGACATATAAAACATAACATATACATCTCAAGAGATACAACAATAATATAATACATCAAGTCCTCAGAAAGAACTTGGAGCACTACCATACACATATCTCAATGCACCAAAACAATGGTCACAAAAAGTATTATCAACAAAAATGGTGAAGATGAAACATCAATAAGAACTCAGTGCAACAAACACAAGCGTAACCTATGCATCCCTTAATACATAATTGAAAAACAAAGCTATGACCAAGGCATCTCAAGGAAGAAAATGGGTGGATGTTACATCTTCCCCCACTAAGATTAGGCTTACTCTTGGAAGCCTACACAATAAGGATAAGGGACTCTTAGAAATTCAATCATTTAAACACAACAAATCTCACAATATCAACCCTCTAGACTCTCACCAAGTCTAGGGCTCAAAAACACAACACATGTATATCTAAGGGTGCACAAGATAGGGAAACACTAGGTACTAGGCGTGCAACCACCTTAGAGATCACAACATTCCATCCTCCAACTGCTACTACAATTGAGGGAAATATCTAACTACATGGTCCAATTGACCAAAAGAAAAATATATCCTACACTAGGACTGTTATAGCTACCATGAAACTCCATCTAGCCACTCACTTATCTAATAAAAGGAACACAACCAACAAACCTTAGTAGTCCAAGATACTTACAAACATAATATTGTCCTTTCAATAATTTCTTCTAATACCAAGGCCTTAATCATCAAAGATACAACTCAAAATCTAAGGAAAACCATCCCTCAAGGCTAGGGAAAACAATACCTCACCTCCATTCTCACCAAGAGCATGCCACACTTCTTGAAATAGGCTCACTTCATGAGGTTATCCCTCATGTATCACTCTAGAAAAGTGAGTATTTCCTTAACACACTAAATTATCAACACAAAACTAAAAAAAAATAGGGGTTCTCAAAAGTAGGAGTCAAGGAAACAACCTCTTTAAAGGTATAAGCATTCCAACAAATGAGGCTTAACAACCCAAAAATTCACAAGGGAATATCCAAGGAGGCAAGTAAATAAAAAAAGAAGAAGAAAAACTCAAATCTTACATCATAATGATGCACAAATATGACCAACCTAAGGGTTAGACAACCCAACAAGATCATGAAACCATGATAAAAAAAAGAAAAACAAAGAACCTCTTCAAGGCTCAAACACCAAGTATTCTGAAAACATAATACACAAGATATCCAATTCTTCAAATAAGAATTGCATCCCTTCCAACACTAAGCTATGAACACCTCTAAACTACTAAGGAGACACTCCTACAACCACCAAGTTTACCTAAACTAGAAACACAATGAGAGATAGATATATCAAATTATAATATATCAAATATAAATAATATGTGCAAAAAAACTTTCTAATATATCATGATACCCATACATTATGTCAAGCATAAGTGTAGCTATGGAAATCACATCTAAATTATATGAGGTGCACTTCAATCCATTCAATAACATGGATTTAGTATCTATAAAACTTCAACAAACACTCAAATATGCTAAAGCAGGGTGTTGCCACAATAGTGTGTCTCACTTTTGGCACATGCTGATTTTTTCTTGAAATCACTTTTTTTAGACAAAATAATGATTTTAGCCTTGAGAAGGTTCCATCTAAATGGTTTTAATTGAAGAGGGATAGATAAGACCCCCTTAGATCAAACCCCATTGGATAGAAACCCTCTAACTTATTAAATCATACCCACAATGGAGTCTCCTTGGCCTATCAAAATGTTGGAAAAAACACATTTACTTTACCTTTTGAGGGATTAAATAACATCATTTAGAAATGATCTTTTCAAGATTGTAACCCTCAAAAAGCTTTCTAACAAGTATAGTTTTGATATGTTTTCATTTTATCTTGTATTTAATTTTCAATTTTTACTAAACATAGGTTTTTCTCCGAACATCAAGCTCTTCATTCTATGAGGTTGGAAAAATAGTAAACCATTGTAAAATAAATTAAAAAATACCCTTTTCCCTAGGTATTGATGTCCTTGTTTCACTAAAATAAGAAAAATTGGATTTCAATATATACACAAGTTAGGTTGTATGACACACACATGTCCAAATTATAGTTTTGATAAGGAAAATTAGGTTTTGAAGGCCCAAAACCCTATACAAAGATGAAAAGCTACAAGAGAAACTAAGCAATACAAATTAGCAGCCTAAAAACCACAATGCTGAGAAAATATTAAAACATAAGGAACCCATTAGCATGCAAACAACAAAAACATTAGCAACCCTGTTGATCCAACAAAAAGGAAAGCTTCAGCTACAACATTTTATCCAAGATATTCACTGAGGCCATATTCTCCTTAATGACCTCCTCATGCATATCCACAACATCCTTAAGCTCATCCACAAAAAAAACAACTCTCTTTTTTGTTTTACTTCTCGTCCTAAGACACGACCCAACCTGCACATCTTTCTCCAACGTTGGAGCAAACTCCTCAGCTTTCTCCACCTGGTTCAAACAGTTGATCTCATCAATCACTTTCTCCAAATCACCCAAGTTAAGAGGTTTACCCATCCAATTTAAGGATTTCTCATTTAAAACAGAGAGACCCCTAGCTGTGGTCTACAAATAATTATTGCTGATATTAACCACTATTTTTAAATCCTCCGACATCTTTCCAATTCTCTCCTCAAGACTAGAAATTTTTTTCTCTAACATTTTATTGACCACCATTTCCAAAGAGGAAATCATCTCCTCATGAGAAACCCTAGGCGACCCGCATCAATAACCAACTTATCCAACATAACATTCATAGTTTTAACTTTACCTCTAATTACCCATTCTTTATGATTACCACAGAGCATAGCAACACAAACATCCTGCCAGTTTTTAATCTGAATATTGAGCTCCTTAACCTTGGAAAATAACCACTTCACTAGAGACAACAAATTCCTCGTCCCATCCTCGACCACCTTGCAGAACATATTCATATTCACTTCATCCCAGTTGATAGGAGGCTCATCATTCGGCTCAATGTTACCAGGGGCATAAGAATGCTCCATTTTTTGCTCCTCATCCTCTTCAACAGGGGAGTCCTTGACCTCCACCACTTCCACCTTAATCCACTCCTTATTAGGAAAAATTGGCTAAATCAGCTAACACTGCAAACTGCTCCATTTTCGCAGCCCTTTCAACTAGAGAAAAATCTTGAGAATGCTTGATTGACTCCATCCCTTGCACCTCCATAGGTCTAGGCCCGTTCAACATCTCATCCATACTAGCATTGACATCACCACCAGGAACTTTCGAACACAAACCCTCATCTTCAGGAACCTTGAGACCAGTTATAGAGGAAAATTCCACCTTCCCAGGCAAAGGATCCCCAATAGAGACATTATCGACATCATCATTAATAGGAAGATTCTCACCACCCTTCCTAAGAGGGCTATCCTTCACACCACCTACGCCAGGAGACAATGAGGGTTTCTCACTAGAACTAGGAGCCACTGCCGAATCTAACTCCACCTTCCTCTTAGCCGAACTTTTTCTTTCTTTCCAGCCTTTTGATTTCCCCTTTAGAGCCTTTCTCACAGACTTCGCTATGGTTTCTTGCAATTCCACATCTATCTCATAGACCTTGCTCCACTCTTCCGAGTCATCTTCCCCTTCCTCAGACCCACCTTCAGCCACAAACATTTCCTCAAACTCTGAATTGTCATCCTCAGAACTACCAACCCATTCCACAGCAGAGTCCCCAGTATCATAACCAGAGTTTTTAACAACCTTCTTACCGGGAGTTTTAGGAGAGACCAAAATTAACTTAAGCTTAATATGAGAAAACAAGAGACTCATAAGACCCTCATGCAAAACCACCTTCTTATGGTTTTTTGTGTGATCTTCAATACTCTTTTCGATAGAAATTAATAGGTAAAAAGGAAAGGAGACCAACACCTTGTGCTTAAAATGATTCAAAAGCATGAAATGGTAGCTATAAACAACAGAGAATCTACCTTCAAGCGTAAAATAGAGCATTATTTCCAACACAAGGTCCCTCCATAATGGCTTCAAAGACTTACGAGCGTAGCCAACACTCCCAATTTCCCGAAGCTTCTTCTTCTCATCGAATTTGAAAAAATTCATAAATGCCTTCTTGGCAACACCCCTATCCCTAAAGAATTTCCTCCCAAAAACCGCAAGACCAGTGGCCTCCACTATAAATTCCTCATCAATTTTAAACTCCACACTCTTATAACGTAGAGTCCTCCCATTCCAAACTTTCACAAAAAAATCCGTAGCATCAGGGTCCAGACCTTGAATTCTCTGCATGTACTATGTAACCCCACCCAACTTGAAATGCTCCCACACAACAAGATTTTTTTGAAATTCCTCGCAAGAACTCAGTTCAATTCTACAATGGTCTCCACCCATGGTGGCATGAAAAGTTGCATAACCCAACGACACCATAGAGTTAAGAAAATGCGGAATAAACCAGACTCTCCACAAAACAACACAAATAACACCCACAATACGTGTGGGATTTTTATTCAAGGTACTTCCCTACCTACATTGCCAGGCCTTCATAATACGGAAACCAAGGAAATCATAATGAAACTTACAAGCCAAAGGTTCATCGTGCATATCCAGACTACTAAAGATAATGCAAAACCTTTCCCCAATAACATCAAACTTAAAAAAAAGCCAACTGGTCATCATTGGAAATACATTTAAGATTAAGAGGAAGAGATTCAGATGAACCCCAATCAGCTCTCTCCACCACTCCCACGTTGGAAACACCATCAACCAACCTATTAGCTTCACGAAAAACATGTGAGATTTTAATCTCCTCAAAAGAATTTAGAATAAAGATAAAATCATTGATAAAATGAGCAATAGACCACGAAGGAGGGCATTTTTTCAAGAGGCTATTTATAACATTAAGAGAGTCCCCCTCCAACCAAAGTTTAGAAACCCCTTGATTTTTAGCCAAAACGAGGCCATGATAGGCTGCAACTGCCTTCACAAAATGGTTTGTCTGGATTCCCAAAGGGAGTGCCACCACGAAGACAAACCTACCATTCTCATCACGTAACACTCCCCCACAACCAGTAGGCCCCGAATTTCCCTTAGATGCTCTATCAAAGATAACTTTAAACCATCCGACCACTGGAGCCTTTCACCTAACCCCCTCCTTGGGGTCTTTCAATTTGTTCACCAGATTATTAAGATCACAAGAAAGATTCCATTTCTTAACCACAAGCAGATCATAGGGAGACACCAACACTTTGAAATTAAAGGAAGGAATCCTCAAGAATTTAGATAGGAAATTCTCCTTGATAGCATCACATATTTTAAAGGTCAGCCTTGAGGACGACAGTTCCTGCTGACGGAAAACCCTGTTACGCTCCTTCCAAACACCCCAAGCAACATGCAGAAAAATAAGAGACCGCAACATAGAAAGGAACGGATTGAGAGGAGACTCCCATTGAAAACATAATTCAGCAAAGGACTCAGGAAACACCCACGCTATCTCCTACCGATAGAAAATATGAGTCCAAACATCCCAAGTATAACTACAGCCAGTCAACAAATGAAGACAATCCTCCACATTTTCCTTACATAAGAAACATCTATTTGAAAAATCCATACCACGCTTCACAAGATTATTCAGGGTAAGAATCTTATCTTGACACAAAACCCAAAAGAAAATATCAATTTTAGGCAACAACTTCCCATTCTACACATAACCCCAGAAAGGCAAAGGACCAACCAATCGAGTCAGAACAGTAAAAGTAGAGGACACCGAGAACTTCCCATTGGAAGTAAACCTCCAAATAACAAAATCCTCCTGAGCTTCCATAGGGATATGAATCAAAGAAAAAAAATTAGCAAGTGACTTCAAATCCCTTTTAACACATCAAGACCAATCTAGCTGCCGTACCTAATATAATCAGCAACAAAAACACCCCATTCCCTGACAAAGAAATCCATGAATGGAGCTTCCCATAATTCATCCTTCAAAAGGCCATGCCCTATCCACTAGTCGTCCCAAAAGAGAATCCTTCTACCATTTCCCAAAGACCACCTCAAGCCAACAACCATAGTCAAGCGAACCCAAGTCATACTGTTCCATAGGACCGACCCTTGCGAAGGAACAAAGTTCTCCTTGAACAAATCTCAGAACTTATCTGTACCCCTGAAATACTTAGAAGCAAAAATGGCCACCCATTCTTTGTCACTCACAAGCAAGTTCCATAACTGTTTAGCCATCAAAGCTGAGTTGAAATATTTCAGTTTACGCAACCCTAAACCACCTTGAGATTTCAATCTACACATCTCCTCCCAGGACAAAAAATGTAACCTTTTCTTTTCCTCCACATCGGACCATAAGAAGCTTTTCTGAATTCCCTCAATTTTCTCCCAAAATCTTCTAAGGATTTGGAACAAACTTAAGGTATAAACCGACAAGTTCTGGAGAGTAGACTTAATTAGCTGAATTTTACTAGCTTGACTTAGAAAAGCACCCTTCCACCCAACAAGCTTCGAGTTAAACTTATTAATGATACTATTCCAAAAAGATTCAAGAACACCATTAGAGCATAAAGAAAGCCCCACATAAGAAGAAGGGAGCTCCCCAACACCACATTCCAGAATGCCAACAATCCTCAATTGACGAAGCTCCAGAGTATTAAGAAATAAAGCAGTGCTTTTAGGAAAACTAACCTTCTGTCCCGACACAACCTCATAATTCTGAAGAATAAGGCAGATAGACTTAGCTACTACCACCGAAGCCTCCACAAGAATAATGGTTTCATCAATTTTTTTTTGATGAGAGTAGAAAAGCTAGCATGAGGAAGGATAAAGGCCTTTGAAAGCCCCATTAGACACCGCCTAGAGAAGATACCATCCCAAATATTCTACCATAATTATGAACAAAAAGGGGGAGATAGGGTCCTCTTGACACAAGCCATGAGAGCTTTTAAAAAAGGCCGACGAAGAACCATTAATGAGCACCACAAAACAAGGAGAGGAGATTAACTGCCACACTAGTTGCAACACCCTATCTAAGAACCCAAACACCCTGAGGATACTACAAAGAAACCTATAATTCACTCGATCATAGGCTTTGACCAAGTCTAGTTTCAAAATAAGACCAGGCTTCTTATTGACTTTCAAAGAGTGAATATTCTCATGAACCGTGATAATGGAATCCAGGATCTACCGACCAGACAAAAAGCCGTTATGTTGAGGAGAGATAACCTTAGATAACACCCTTTGCAACCTCAAGGTAAGCACCTTAGAGAATATTTTATAAATAGAATTGCATAGACTAATAGGTCTAAAATCACCAAACCTCTCAGCTCTAGGCTTCTTAGGGATTAGCACTATAAAAGTGGAGTTCAATTCCTTCAGAAGCTTTCTACTACCAAAAAATTCCTTGGTGGCATTGATAATATCCTTGGAGATAATCTCCCAAAAATAGTGAAAAAATAAGAAAGGGAAACCATCTGGACCCAGAGATTTATTTCCCTCAAACAAGAACACAACCTTTCTAATTTCCTCATCCAAGGGAATAGTAGTCAAGAAACCATTCTCCTCCACTGACACCAAACTAGGGATAACATTAAGGAACCCTTGCTAGCAAATAGGATCCAATGGTCCATCCTCAGAAAAAAGGTTCTCAAAGAAATACCGAGCTGTAGATCTAATATGATCATCTTCCTCAATAGAAGAATTATCCACCACCACTTTAGAGATTTTATTCGAAGATCTATGTTTCAGGGTAGTGAGATGGAAGAACTGAGTATTTTTATCTCCACTACGAAGCCAAATTTCTCTCAACCTCTACTTCCAAAAATCCTCCTCTCTGGCCACAATATTATGCAATCTAGAAAAAAGCACACTCTCGTCTTGAAGCAACACAACGTCAGCCCTTGAAGCCTGCAAATTCTGCTACACAATATCTAACTTAGACTTCACAACCAAATTTTCCTCAAAGATATTACCAAAAGAGTCCTTATTCACTGAATCAAATTATGCTTAACCGACACCAATTTCTTAGCAACTTTATACATGGCTAAACCATCAAATTTAATATTCCACCACTGAGCAATCTTAAGACACAAATCATGATGATCAATCCACATCTTCTCAAATCTGAAAGGAAAAGCCTTCTTACGACCAAAAGGTTTAGTAGTCAAGGAAATAGGGAAGTGGTCTAAACCAACCTTGGTAAGAGCAGACAAAGGACAAGCATATAAATGCAGCCAGTCTAGAGAGATAAGCGCCCAATCCAATTTAACCTATATCAACGCATCTCCAAATCACCTATTAGACCAAGTGTAGGAAGCACCCCCGAAATCCAGGTCCAACAACATATTATCATTAATAAAATTCATTAAATCCAACCGACTATCAACATCAATATGAGAACCCCCACTTTTATCAACATAATTCAATGGGGTATTAAAATCCCCCATCACTTGCCAGTTAAGATAAGAGAACTAAGCTTTAAAAGAATTCAACCTATCCCAAAAACTCTTACGAGAACTTTTAGTATTGGGAGCATAAATATTAGACAAAACCCAGGAGAAATTTTCCTTGAAGCACAAAAAATAAGTAGCAACACGATTTTCAAAAGCAAACAACTTAGTCCCAGCCACCACCTTAGGATTCCAAAAAGTTGTCACCCCACCAGAAGCACTATTGGAGTCAACAACTTGACAAAAACAATCTTTAAAGGACCTACTCTTAATCCTAACCACCTTCTCAACACTCATCTTGGTCTCTTGAATCAAAATAATATCCGGCCAATGATCTCTAACCAGATTAGCAAGAAGATCTTGCTTATGAGGATTATTCAATCCTCTAATATTCCACGAGAGGATCTTCATTTAAAGATTTTGCGAGGGGCCATTCAAGCCCATCTCAAGCAAAGTAATCTGTGAACCATTAGCAATATCACACTTGCTCACCCTCTCCCTTACTTTCTGCAAAGAAGGCCTACCTCTTCCCCTAGGTTCCGAACCACAATCCAGCTTCAAGCGATTTTGAGTCCTGCATCCAGCCTCATCAGGGGAAGATTCTTTTCTTAGACCAAGACTTAGAGGTTGAAATAATAGTTATCCAAGGCTCCTCCTCCTGAGAAGAACAGTTAGAGCAATCCATGACAAAAGAGGTGATCACCAACTTCTCAACAATTGACTCCACCAGAGTTTCCACAAAGGGTAAATCCTCACTCTTCTCCACCACAACTAAAGAAGATATTGACATGTCCACCTTAGAAGAAAGCAAAAGCTCCTCAAATACCATCTTCAGAGGGGTCACCTTCTTTGGCTCAGCTATTACTAGGGCCAACGAGTTAACACCAACAACCTCTACCAAATCTAACTTCCTTTCAGTAGATTCCATCACTCCAACCTTCTTCGA
>VDFB02162429.1:0-18096 GCA_007258455.2 Sequoia sempervirens | reverse complement strand
AACTTAGGTGCTTTGGTCGAACTCAAAGATGACCTAAAGATACGAATTATAAAACCTCATGTGTTTTCAAACACTTTGGCAAGTTTGGTAAAGATGACAAGTTGGGCTTCAAAACCCATTCTTGATTGCCACCTCCCAATCCATTGGTCATGGCTAGATCAAGTTTTATTCAAAACAACAACACCAAGATAGATGGTCAACATGACCTCAAAAATATCACAACAAAATTTAGACTTCCAACAAAAACTTCAATTAAGTTGAACTTTGCTAAGTGCTCCTGCACCATTCTCCCCCTCTCAGCCCAAACACTAAGGAGAGGAAGGAGAGACCAATGTTAGGTCAATTCCAAGTTTCTTGAACTGATCTTCCTATACCCAGGTGGCTTCTGATTCTGGCTTGTTCTTCCACTTGATAAGGTGCTCCATGTACACCTTATGTCTTGTAGCTTTCTGCACTCTTGACTGCAAGACCTTCTATGCCTGAAGCTTATCTTGGTGAGGAAGAGTCACATTACTGATGTCCTTGAAGATTTCCTTGCTGTTTTGATCCTCATCATTTACTGATCCCTTGTACTTGATCAAATCAGCAATATTGAAAACTGGAGAGATGCCCAAATCTGATGGTAATTCTACCTTATATGCATTCTTGCCATATTTGGCTAACACCTTGCATGGACCCACTCTTTTCATCTGTAACTTGGTTGCCATGACCTTCTGCAATCTGTATTTGTTGAGGTGGACCATAAAATAGTCCCCAACTACAAATTGTACATCCTTCCTTGACAAATCAACATTCTCCTTCAACTTTTGGGTTGTTGTTGTAACTGTCTTCTTGACCTGCTCATGAATCTCCTTCATGGTCTGAGTGAAGTGTTCTGCATGTCCACTCCTATTTTCCATCGTTCCAAGGTCTCTGAGTTCACAAATGCCTCTTGGGTGCATCCCATACACAACCTCAAAAGGAATTTTCCTTGTAGTTCTATTGACACTGTCATTATAGGCATATTCAGCTTGGGAAATCACCATATCCCATGTCTGTCCATATTCTTTTGTCAAGCACCTTAAAAGATTACCCAACACTCTGTTAACCACCTCTGTTTGACCATCAGTCTGAGGATGGTAAGCTGATCCAAATGATAGATTTGTACCCAATCTGCTCCATAGAGTCTTCCAAAAATGACTCATGAACTTCACATCTCTGTTAGAAACAATGCTTAGAGGCAAGCCATGGATCCTTACAACCTCCTTGAAGAAAAGATGAGCTATGTAGCTTGCATCATGAGTAGTTTTGCAAGGAATGAAGTGACTCATCTTGCTAAATCTATCCACTACTACATAAACACTGTCAAAACCAATCTTGGTCTTAGGAAGACCTACCACAAAATCCATGCTCACACACTCCCATGGTCTGTTAGGAATAGGCAGGGGTTGATACAAACCAGCATTGCTAGCTCCTCCCTTAGCCTATGGGATACAACACACTATTCCACATATATCCCGACATCTCTTTCTAACTTAGGCCATCATTGTGAACCTTTGAACTAGCTCTCTAAAAGTTTTATTACTACCTCAAAATGCCCACTAAGACTCTTAATATGCTTTTCTTGAATCGTATTTTCCTCATTGATCCTCTCTCTTGGAACACATAACTGATTACTCCTTAAATAACACCCATTTTGCAAAGGGGATACTCAAAGATATTGACTATGAAAATGATTCTCAAATCGAGCATACCTTGTAAGCTTCTCAGAAGTCTTCATCCTCACCATAGAGGTCTTTGAAACTCTCTAATCCAATGCTTTTCACCAGATTTCGTGACTGTTAGCATTCTTCTCTCGCTTAATGACCCCACCTTATTCATTTGTCCCTTTCTTTGTGCTTTGGATAGGTGGAATGTGAAGGCTCTTTGGATGTATTCCATCCATCCATTTCTAAATTGCCTCCATTACTCACTTGGGTGTTAATGTAACTGAGTGCCTAGTTATCAGTGAAGACCACAAACTCTCTGGGTAACAAATAATCCCTCCACTTCCTAAGGGACTACACTAAAGCATATAATTCTAGATCATAGGTGAATTATTTTTGCTTGGCCTCATTGACCTTTTCACTAAAGAAGGCTATAGGCCTATCTTCTTGACTAAGCACTCCTCCTACCGCTACTCCACTTGCATCACACTCAACTGTGAATAACTTGTCAAAACTAGGCAATAACAAAATTGGTTGAGTTGCACTTCTTATTTTAGTTTTTCAAACCCTTTATCAACCTCTTGAGTCCATTTAAAATTTGTTTTTAGACCACCTTTAATAGTATCTAGAACTGGTGCACATATGCCACTGAAATTCCTTATGAATTTTCTATAAAACTGAGCTAAACCATGAAAACTCCTTACCTCTGTTGTTGTGGTTGGTGTAGGCCAGTTTAGGATGGCTTCCACCTTGCTTTCAATCCATCTCAACGCATCCTTGGGATACTACAAAGCCTAGATACACAAGTCTTGTTTGAAGAACTCACACTTCTCAAGGTTAATTTCAAATTCCACATGCTTCAACAGCCATTGCCTTAACAAAATCGCATGTCATCAACATAGACTCACCACAAAGATCCACGTGAAACCTTAAGCACCCTCATCTATTAGTCCTACGAACACGCGCATTTATAGCCAAATGGCATCACTTCCACCTCGCGCTTTCATCATTTGTCTTTGTTGTTCTCCATTCATCACCTTCTACCGTGACCGATGGTAGCCACTCTTGAAGTCCAACTTAGTGAAATACTGTGCTCCTCCAAGGCAATCCATTAAATCTTCTATTCTAGGGATAGGGAATCTATACCTAATGGCGATCCTATTAATTGCTCTAGAATTAGTACAAATTCTCCACTTACCTCCTTTCTAGTTGTCAAAACTAACGGGATCTACATTACGGGTCGGCTGCTCTTTTGAATCCACTCCTGATTCAACAATTCTTCCACTTGCCTAGCCACCTTGGTTCCTCGCCTGCGGGTAAGCTTGTATGCTGCTTTGTTAGGTAATGAGGCTCCAGGTATGAAGTCAATTTGATGACTTATTTCCCTCTTTGGTGGTAGAGTTGCAGGTGTTCCATCACTCACTATGCTCTTGTACTTATTAAGTAACCTTTGGACTACTGTAGGACTGCTTTTCATTCTTTTCCTTCTTGGATCGCATCATGATCACATATCCTCTATTCCATTGGTGTAGGTCCTTAAGGAACCTCTGCCACTGCTCAACATGATGTTGTGGTACCTTTGATTGTCCCTCATTTCCCTTATCAATGACCTGCATTTGAAGGTTCTTTTCCATCCTTCTTGAATGAGATGGTGTTCTCTTTTCCATCATAAACAACACTTCTGTCATATTGCCAAGGTCTGCCCAGTAGTAGATGGCATGCATCCATGGGTAATACATCACAAACTAGCTTGTCTTTATAGCCTCCAATTGAAAATTCCACTGTTACTTGTTCATTCACCAAAACACTCTGCCCCTTATTCAGCCATGTGACCTTGTAGGGGTTATTATGAGGTATCTTCTCCAATTTTAGCTTAGTTACTGCCTCCTCTGAGATTATATTGTCTGTTGAACTAGAATCTACAATTACTTTGCACGCTTTTCCAAGTATCTTGCACCTTACTCTGAAAAGAGCTCTTCTTTGCTTAGGTTCCTCTTTAACTGGCTGTCTGATCAGAACTCTGTTAAACATCAGATTCTCTCCTACTTCAGACTCTATATGACTAATTTCAGATGCTTTAGGACTCATGGTGTCCTCTTGTGCATAGGCCACTCTCTTTTCATTGCTAGAAGAAGATGCCTTCTCCGGGCACCTATAAGCAGGGTGACCTAGTTGGTTACAATGATAACACTTCATGTTTGTAAAGTAAGAACTACTCCTACCTACTCCTCTTCCTCTATTTGAACCTCCTTGAGGTCCTCTTCCTCTGTTAAATCCTCCTCTTGAAGATGTTTCACCTCCATGCTTAGTGAGCTTAGATTCTCCTTGGTTCCTTTGATCATTACCTCTACCTTGGTAACCACCACGCTATCCTCTTTGATCCCTACCTTTGCCTCTACCCTTAGAAGACTGATCATTCTTTATTTTGTTCCTTTTCTCAATCTTTTAAGTGGCTAATCGATAACATTATGGACTGTCTTGGGACTTAGTAAAGCCATCTCTTCTTAAATGTTCCACTTCAAGCCGTTAAGGTACCTAGCCACTTTTAGGCTCTCATCTTCTGTCACATTTGATCTCAAGCAAAGCTTCTGAAACTCTTTAGTATAGGTGTTGACATCTTGGTCTTTCTGCCTTAGACTCTACCTCTTCTTGTGCAACTGAATCTCATAATCATCTGGCATGTAGGATTCCTTCACCTTAGCAACCATTCCTTTCCAAGTTGAAATGGGTTGTTTGCCTTCTTTTTCCCTCTCTGTCAACAATTTCCACCATGTCAAGGCTAATCCTCTCAACCTTGATTTGGCAACCTTCACCTTCTGTGCTTCAGTGATTCCATCACATTCAAAGTGATTCTCCATGCCTTCTATCCAATCCATGACCAAATCAGGATCCATCTTTCCACTGAATAGTGGTATGCCCTCAAGTCCTTTTCCACTCAGGGCTTTCAATGCCTTCAAGAAAGGCTCCTCCTCCAAAACAAGGTCAAGTTCAGGGACCTTGTCTTCCTCTACAACCTCTTCTTCCTTTGGTACCGTTCCTTCCAATCTTGCATTGTTCAATGCTTTCTCAAGTTGCTCTATTCTTTCTTTTAAGGACTTTTTGTCCTCTTCTTGTTCTTCAACCCTCTTGGCTAATTGTGCATTTGTCACCATAGCAGGAGTTTCACTTGACTCAAATTTTGACATACAAGCTACTTTCCCAAATCTTTTGCTTGCTCTGATACTAATCTGATAGGGATAGGGTTGGATTGAATCAATCATAGACTCAATGCTCCGGGTCTCACCTTTGATAACCCCTTGGTGTCACTCTCTCCACCACACTACCTATAGGTCCCCAATGCTGACTAGGCACCCTTGGTACTTTTGGCCAACCCTGCTATCATTTTGCAAATTTTGAAACAACCAAACCAATCCTTGTTTTCAATGCTTCACTCTCCTTTGGTCCTTAATCTGCCCTAAAGACCAAAATAAACTCAACCCTCTTCAAAGTTCTTGCAGGGGGTTTTAAGGTTACAAAGACTTCAAAATGGCTTGGCTAGGGTTCTTAGACAACCACAAGTTTCTATCTTACCATCACTTTCACAAAAAGGCTTTCCTAGGGTTTGAAAGGCTAGTAGCCTTGAGCCCCCAATTAGGTCTCTGAATAGGGGTAATTAGCTTTTCCCTCCTAAACCCACCAAAGAAACATGGTTCTTCGCTTAGGAAATGTGTTTCCCCTACCTATACCTTCAAGATTTCTAAGGTCTTGGCTCTGTCTAGGCCGTACTCTGCCCTCATGCAAACACTGCCCAAAAACTAGGGTTTCTAATTGCTCAGAACCAGTTTTAGGACTGGTGAAAAGTTCTCCTCCTAAAAGGATTGTTGGGCTCTCCTCCTTATCACCATAAGTTTCCAAGACCTTCCCCTAAATTCACAATAAATAATCTCTCAAAGTTCTCTTTTCCCCTGCAAGATATGTCACTTTTTCTTCAAGACTGCCCCAACCGGGCCTGCTCTGGCTCGCCTAGGGCATCCATTTGCTAGCACCTCCTGCACTACCACAAGCCCTAATATCTATCATATATATAGGCATGGAGTCTAGGCCCACTCCCAAAAAGGCCGTATAGATTGTACAAAGGAAAGATGGTCTAGACTTCCATTTTCTCCAGGCTGCCTGGTTCAGACCAGCAACAGGCTGGGTTTAAACTTTTTACAAATAACAAAGCAAAATGAATAGAAAAAGCTATCAAATGTTACAAAAAACTTATAGACAACCTCTACTACCTCCTACAACAAGAAAAAAAGTATATCTAATCCATTTAAGTGTTGTAAATGAACAAAAACCAGGAAAAATAACAAGAACGTTGTTTTTCTTCAATTTCTGAAAACACAGTCTGTACAAAGAAACTTCCAACCCACCAAAAATTTGTGGCATGCCTTAAATATGACTCCACAACAACTTAGGTGCTTTGGTCGAACTCAAAGATGACCTAAAGATACAAAGTATAAAACCACATGTGTTTTCAAACACTTTGGCAAGTTTGGTAAAGATGACAAGTTGGGCTTCAAAACCCATTCCTGATTGCCACCTCCCAATCCATTGATCATGGATAGATCAAGTTTTATTCAAAACAACAACACCAAGCTAGATGGTCAACATGACCTCAAAAATATCACAACAAAATTTAGACTTCCAACAAAAACTTCAATTAAGCTGAACTTTGCCAGGTGCTCCTGCACCAGGTGGCTTGGAGGGATTCTCACAAGCCCCTAAATCTTTCTTAGGCTTCAGTTTCTGCTTTTGTTTTCCCTTGGAGGAATGGGCTACCAATGCTTGGTTCTATGAACCTGAAAGTGAATCCATCTACTTGAGCTTAACTTGCTCACAAGTCAAACGATCACAAAAGACCTCAAAAGTAGGCATGACATGTCGAGCACCCAAGGCATCCATGGTGGAATAGAAGGTCGAAGAGAAGATCTAAAATGGACCCCAAAGCTTGGAGAGGATTAGGAAGATTCACTCTGTATCAGTCTTAACCTTTCCACAACCTTGCAAGATAGATCTTTACTGTTTGAACTTCATCAGGAAGTCCTCAATGGAGGGAAACGTATCAGGTACCAAGGAAGTTAACTTGGCCTCAAGCTGCAAAGCTCTGAACTCATTGACAATACCAAAAATTCCATCAAACTTGGTCCAAATGGCTCGAGGAGTGAGAGAACCATCAAGATGAAATAGAAGACTATCGGAAATGTGCAAAGCCATCAATCCCATAGCCTGATCCATATTGTTCTTGTGTTGCATAACCTCAAAGGCGCGAGTCAACTGAGGTTGAACCTCATCCAAATAGGACCATAACCCTCGATACTGGAGAAGAGTCATCATGCGACCCTTCCAAGTGTGATAATTATGCGGTGTGAGAGATTCAATAGATCTATCAGCCATCCTATGAACTGTGCCTCAACTGCTCTGAATTTTTTTATTATTATTTAGTGGTCTTTCAGAACTAGACAGAAGATGCAGAAGAGGTTTGTTTGTTTTGTTTTAGTGTTCATAGATTATGGTTTTCTGATGTAAATGATAGAAAGAAAGAAAAAAACACCCTCCCACAATGCAAAAATCCAATCCCCAGTACAAACTGAAAGCCAGAAAACAATAGAAACAGTAGATGATTGAGACAAATCTCTGTGTACCTGAAGATTTTACTGATGAAATAGACTGCAGATCTAGATAGCAATTGCAGGTAAAAAAAAAATTCAAGTCAAAGTATAGTGCCCGTGGGGGTTTGAAGTTCTGCCTTTTCAGATCTGCCAACGCAGACATCGGCTCATGCACGACGTTCAGAGGAATAAGGTGCAAGTCTAGTAAATGATACCGGGAAGGACACCACTGTGAACAGCTCAGAGAAGGACACCCAAAAAAATTTCTTTTCACATGCATGCGCTTGTAAAAAAAGCTAAAAAAAGAAACAAAAAATAACGTTGGGCAAGGAATACTAGATCTGAAAACTACAACTAGAACCTCTCAAAATTAGCTGAAGAATCCCAAATTTCTTTTGTCAAACCCTTGCTCCCTTTTTTCTTCAAACATGAACAAGCTACAGCAGATCCAACTCTGATACCATGTAAGATTTGATGAAAAACAAATCTATTAAACCCAAGAGCATGCATAAACTGTCTAGGAAAGAAAATATATAAAACAAATGAGAGTTTCCTTTTTGACCAATGTAAGTTATTATCAACAATTAAAGAAGTCAATTACAATACAAGAGATCAAACCTTATAAAAGGAGATCAAAACTGAAAGGAAAACCTAACCCTAAGGTGAGTGCATTTAATAATTAATATTAATTATTAAATGACCAATATATGTGCATAAATTGAAGTCTTAAGAGGAGAATAAAGTTAATTAATTACTTTACTCTAGCAATCCATTCTTCTGTGGAACAGTAGCCAACTTTTATTGATTTGATTTTATGGAATTATTTACTTTTCCTACCTTTGAAGCTCAATAAAATTACCTTTTTCTTGTATCCCTTAAATCATGGCCAAGTACGGATCTTCCTTTTCCTGATTTCAAACCATCGTCTTGAGAACCCTTTGAGATTATATCCTCCTTTCACATTTTCCTGCATAAAGATTTATGCTACGTGACCCTTGACATAAGGAACATCATGTATATTTTATGTTTTCCATCAGAACTAATTGAACCTTTTTCCTGCAAATCTTAGGAGATGTATCATCATGAGAGCTTTTACTGATACCATCATGGCTTTAGTTTGAAAAACTTGCCTCTATCGCATGTCATGGTTACATGATCCACTATCTGTTATCCGGTGAATTTCTGCTATCTTGCATGAAAGAGTCCATATAGTTCCTTGATGTTGCTGATCTAATACTGGGAGCACTTTCCTTCACATATTTTGGGATTAGCATAATTAGTTCCAGCGCAGGCCATGAACAAGCATTCATCACTATTCTCATTAGGATAGTCAAATTCCTCATGATTAGATACACCATTGACACCATTGTCTTTTTCAACATAATAACTCTTCTTGACAAATTTTCCTTTATGATCCTTAGGTTTGTCATTTGAAACTTCGATTGGAAATTTAGAAGCATAATGACCTATCTTTCCATAATTGAAATATTTAAAGGGTGACTTACCTTTGTATTTTCCAATGCCCTTTTTAAATCCCCTTACAAAATTTTCTTTCACCTCATCAAGATCATTCAAAGTTGATTCATCATCCTTCTCTACTTTGCAAACTTTAAAGGAATTTATTTCTTTGTATCATCTTGACCAAACTCTCTCAATTCATAAGAAATTGAAGCACCAAACATCTAATCTCTAGAATAATTATCCAAATTTTGAGCTTCCTTAATAACAAAAAATTTAGAACTATAAGCTTTAGGAAGAGTTCTTAGTATCTTTTTCATCACTTTTCTTTCTTCCAACTTACCACCAAGACCATTGATGGAATTGACAACTTCATCCACTTTGAGCATGTAGGAATTAATATCTTCATCTTCAGACATCCTTAGGGTTTCAAATTTGTCTTTGTAGTTTTGCGTCTTTGCTTACTTGACCTTATCATCTCCTTCATAAATGCTCTCCAACTTTGTCTAGACATCTTTTGTATATTTCAGACTTATCACCTTTCCAAGTTCATAATCAAAGAGACCACTTAGAATAGCATTCCTTTCTTTACCATTGCTCTCATATTATTTGATTTTATCATCACTTGTCAAACTAGCAGTAATCATAGTGTATCCTTTCTCAACTCACTACTAGACACCAAATCCAAGAGACTAGAAATTATTCCATCCTATCCTTCTAGTAAGTATAATATGTTCCATTGAACATAGGAGCTTTAACACCCTTCATGTGCATTGTTCAGATCTACCTCAAGCAGTTAAGATTTCTCCAAGGAACCACATCTCTAATACCAATTTTTAGATGAATAAGATAACTGAG
Source organism: Sequoia sempervirens (assembly GCA_007258455.2). Classification (NCBI taxonomy): domain Eukaryota; kingdom Viridiplantae; phylum Streptophyta; class Pinopsida; order Cupressales; family Cupressaceae; genus Sequoia; species Sequoia sempervirens. Next base: position 8,459 of record VDFB02162429.1, on the reverse strand, counting down.
AGGGGGGCGAATTAGTAGTTCATTAAAAATATTCAATCCCTCATCAACACTCATACCCTTGTTAGTCCTTAAACTCTTATCATGCATTAGAAGAATGTGAATATATGAAACAATAATGAAAACACATCCAACACATAAGAACACCAGATTTATGTGAAAACCCAAGAAGGGAAAAACCACGATGAGTATTAGCTCACATATATATGAATTGCAACACCGAATACAATTAGGCTCACTGCCAAGGGCTCACTACCTAGAAAAAGAAGAAAGGATCACTACCAAAAGGACTCACTATCCAGAAGAAAGAAGAATAGAAGAAGACTATTATAAAGATTCACTATCTCAAGGAAACAAGATAAATCCACCACTAATACTTTATGTCATCCACAACCTTTGGCTTGCTACCTCTAGCAGCTTCAGGCACACTAAAAATGTAGGCCCTTTTGCTCGCTGCATTGGATTCATAGGCATTAATCTCACACTTAGGTCACCACACTTAATAAAATTTTCATCTTTCACATTCCTTCTATAGATCCTCACTCATCTCCAACAATTCACCTTTCTATATTTGAACGGCAGCTTAACCGGCCTTAGGCCGCCTTAAATGAAAATGTATGTTCCGGTAATAAATTAAAAAATAGTTGGTACCCCAACGCAATGGCAGCGGACATAAACCACAAACAGCGTTAATCCGACCCGTTATAACCAATCCATTAAAATCTCCAGTTAGATATAATTAGCACGCCTGCTGCTGGATAAAACCTAACACTACAATATACCACTTGCATTAACACCCTCTTTCATGTCCGGCTGGAAATAAACACTTCTACAATATCCAGCTTCTCAAAATATGCCAGTATCATCAAAATATTTTGTAACTTTGTCGCAACCACTTAAAATTGAGTACACCATTATTCTATGCAACTAAACACATTGCTATAGAGCATAGTTCACTAACCAACCTTACAGAAAAACTCATCATCTGAAACCTCAAGGGAAGGAAGTTACAAAAAATATAAGAATGTTATTGAATCTACAAAACAAGAAACCTCACTGCGGAGAAATATAGAGCAATCTCATTTCTCCCATACAACCTTCTATATAGATCAACACACTATCAAACACAACTTTCATTGTTGAATGATCCAAAACCTAAAACTCTAGATATAGAACCTCTTAAAACATCTAATCATCATATCCAAACCACACAAGCACATCTTCAACCATGAAGAAGTTTAGAGCACAACACTGAACACACCTTTGTCACATTGCACACTCTTTTATTCAAATTTTCTCAAAAGCACTTGAAAACCAAGTGAATTTACTATAACTACAACCTTATCCATCAAGACATCAATGAAAACACTAATGATAGCACCAAAACACATTATCAAACCACAACACATCCATACTAGCGCAAGCACTTGACAACACCAACCATATCCATATTGTTGACATCAATGACCAACACTAGCAACTGTTGACATCAATGACAACACCAGTGTAGCATACTTGCAACAATAACTCTAATTTTTTTTTAAGATAATACCTTCAAGCGAAGGAAATCTTCTCTTAGAGGTATTATTTTAATGTTTTTTTTAATTAACAAGAACCTTCAAATGAAGATGACCTTTGATTGAAGGTCCATCTTCAATTGAAGGTTTTTGTGTAATGACCTTCAAGTGAAGGACCTTCATTTTAAGAAATATCTTTTAACAAAGATATTTGAAGAAATGTGTGTCATTGCCTCCCAAAATTTTCATGTCCTAAGTTTGGGACCAAGTATTATGGGAATACTCTAGATGAGAAGATAACAGATGGAAATTTTAAGAAGTTGCAACTTTCTTGCTTGACTAAGAATTCTCCCTTTCCATATTGAAAATTTGATTTGAAATATATCCAAGAGAATTACAACTAATGGTTTCCAATCTTCCTATAATTAATGGAATTGTAAGGTTAGAAGAGGGAAGTTCTTTAATTCGGCAACCCAAAATATTTGAGATTCTCCTTCGTCTAGCTACATATGAGTATTATTGAAAGTAATATATTCTTTTGTATAAATATTTCAAAATTTTGGTTCAATAAATGATGAAGCACATTGAATTCCAAGAACATTTCATATGTGAAAGCATTTTCAATGAAAATATCACTCTATGGCTCTTCCAAGATAATGGTCAAGTGGAAAATATTTTCACAAAACCTCTATCTAATTTTAAATTTTATAAATTAAAATTAATGCTAGGCCTTAAGGATTTTTCATTGAGGAGTAGTGTGCATGATAATGACACATTATAATGGCCAAATTATTCTTCATCTATTATAAATTATTTAAAATAATTATGTATGGCCATTGCAACAAGAACCTATGGGGGATTATGTTTTGTGGAGATTCCTTATTTTATAAAAGGCTCCAAAAATATTTGTTAGAATTCTTTCAATTGTTCAAAGGAAACATGGGATACTATCATTGGATAGTATGTCCCATGACATACTAACAAAAAAATCCTCCATTGGAGGGTCTTCATTTTTATTTTAAAATAAAAGACATTGAGGTCAAGTATCCCTAATAAATATTGAAGGGGAGTGTTAGAGCATAATATTTGTAAAGGATTCATAATTAACTTGAGTGGCCTTATTAATATTTATGAGGCTCTAATTTTATAGGGCTTGTCCTTTTAACATAATAATATGGCCTTGGTCATAGTTTTTAGGAGTGATTTATAAAGTTTGAATTTAAAAATATTAAACATATTAATAATTAATTTAATTAACTAAAAATGTTTATATGGTGCAAATTCACCAACTCCTAAATGAATGTCAAGAATTTAATCATCCATCTATATTTGAGGTTGTAGTGTCAAAAAATGTACACCTTTACATTTTCACACTATTTTTACATCCCATTAATTAATTGGACTTGATTAAGCCTTTAATTGGCCCAATTATGCATTCACAAGCCTTATTAATTTCATTTTCCAAAAGGGGAACCTACATTTAATTAATGTCGACACCTAATTATATATCTTGGAAAATATGTGTCCTAGGTTTAGGACCTAGGACCCATTCACCCAAGGGTGAATGGGTCCCCCTTAAGTTTCAGGATCTATTTTTTAATATGTTTTTGGTGGCATACTAATGATCTAAATTAAAATTGCAAAGGTCAGCTTGTGATGTTTAATTGTTGGGTAATTAAGGAAATACCTATACATAAAAGGTATTTTTATCAATTCAAATCTAACAAGCATAATTCAAATTTCACAAGAGAAAAGATTATTGTCAAGAGCATTAGAGAGTAGATATATCAATCAATTATTGCAACATTCAAGATACTATCATGATGTCAATATTTATGTGCGTTCATGCATGTTTTTGGAGCTAACATTGTGATGAAGGTTTCAAGTTTTCAGGCATCAAATCAAGTGTCAAATCAAGCATCCAATCAAGCCATTTCATGCAAGATCTAATCCTTGGAGTGATGTGTTATACGTCAATCCTCTAAGGTCATCCATTAAAGAGTTTGGTGAGTTGCAACAAGCTAGTGTTCATTCATCATTCCTTCCATTTATGATTTCATTTTATTGTAAAGGTTTAATTACCAAACTAGGGTTTGACCAAGGAAAACCCTTATCCACAAAAAACAAACATTTTTCTCCTCTTTGTGTGTTTGTAGATTTGCAACTGAAGAAGGATTGAAATTGGATCAAAAGTGCAATTTTATAAAGTTGTCAAAGTTGTCAAGATACAAAAACTTACCTATTGGTTTTATTTTTGACTTTTCAATAGTCAAACCTGGGGGAATCAAAAGCTTAGATATGACATTAGAGGACTACAAAAAGAGTTTTCAAAGCCTTGTACCAGGACCCATTCACCCTAGGGCATATATGTCCTCTAGCAAAGCCTAAAACCCACTTTTGGAGCCAGGTAAACACCATCCTAACCTTCTCATATCTATTCGTTAATGGTTTTTTCTATTATTATTATCATAATACTTCATGTTTCAAGTGTTAGATCTCATAATTTTGACTATTAATGCACTTTTATTCCTCTCCCAAAACTAATTTTTAGTCATATTTTATTGTTTTTTATCATAAGGAAGTTACGGTAACATAATGTCCAAACTTAGGGTTGACTCACCTTAAGGGTTATAGGTCAATTCAATCATTTTTGGCACTATCCCTCTTCCTAATGAACATGGGAAAAGTATATTTGTGATTAGGTGGACTCCCCTTTTGCTTTTTGGCATAGGTCCCTCATTTCTAGGTCTTTCTATTTCACCCCTACTTTTCCCTATGTTTCATTTTGGTGAACTTGACTTTTTACATCTGAAATTCTAATTTGGAGGCATTCAAAACCGTAGATCTAGCTTTGTATTAGTGTGTTTGCATTATTGTTCTTTGTATTGCATTTAGGGTTTAGTTTTGCATGTTTGCATCATTCAAATTCATAAAAAAATCAAAAAAATTGTATTCTTTTGCATACATTTTGCATTGTAGTTGCAACAAGAGTTTCCTTCAGTCATTTAGATTCAATTTTAGTTCAAAATTTAATTTCAAAAGTTGTCACATTGTTCGCTATTTATCACTAATTGCACTTTCATTAAGACACCTAAAGCTAGAAAAAACTATCACAAAATTCACAATCTATAGCCTGAAATAAAAATTTCAAACTTCAAACCAGAAACACAAACTTGAATTTTTCCAAGCCCTGTATAAAGACCCATTCTCCTTTGGGTGAACCCATCCTTGTATAGGTGTTGTTTCAACTTTCTGGGCATCAATTTGTCTTTGTTTGATTCATTATATTTTGTTGTCATATTTGAGTTGTAGTTTCAGAAAATAGAAAATTTTGTACTTTCTTGCATTATGTTCAGTTGGTCAAATTAAGTTCATTGTTTGAAATCAAATTTGGCATTAAAAACACATCATTTTCAGGTTCTTTGTACCTTAATTAGTCATTTATCATATCTGAAATCTTGCATTCACATTTGCATTTTAACTTCGTCATGGATATGTGTTTTAGTAAAATATGGGTGTCCTTGAGATCTTTGTATGTTTCCTGCCAAAGTTAAATGCACCCTAATGCAATGAGCCCACCATGAATTTCACCTCCTGATGAAGAAGTCCTGAGGTACATCTTAGCTCAAGATGGTTATAATGGCAACAAATGCGATTCCTGCAACCTCGAGAACAATGCATCCTCCAGATGGGCAGTCCATCCTAAGAAAAGTTAAAATCTGTGATTTCTTTTTTTTAGAAAAAAAATATATATTGGCGAATCTTTCCTTTTTTCAAAAAAAAAATTGATTTTATTGGCAATTTTTTTACATCACTATTTTTTTATAGAAAATATTGGTGAATCTTGGAAAATAATAGGAAAATGTATTAATTATTAGGTTGAATCCTTTCATTTAAAAAATAAATTCTCATGGAAAAGTAGGGGCTTGAGGGTGGAAATGAATGATGGTTTTAAGGGGTAGAACCTATAATATTTAGTTGCCACCATTGATTTAAAATATAATCTAATGACCCTCATTGTATTCCATAAGGTAAAATGTACTTGTGATCTATAATGCTCATGGGGCCTAAAATTAATCCTTGGCCTTCATTCCATGAGTATTGGCTAAATCATGGCAGCCTAATTCCAACAGTCGAGAAGGGTTGATTATATTTTAAATAATGGAGGAAACTAAAGATTAGAAATATGGCCTTAAAGAAACTAATAATTATGATATACTATTAGTGAATAAATTTAGATTTCTATTATAACTTATAAAATTAGGTGAATCTAATCTAATCATGTATTGAATAATGTGGAAATTTTTTGAGTTAAAATGTTTAATAAAATAAATTCTTTGGCGAATTAAATAAAGACTAAAATAAAATTATGTAAAAATGTGGCGATTTAGATCCCATTATAGCTTAAACTATTAGCCAAACTTGGATTCCTAAATTTCAACAATTAGCCAATTGGTGAATATTAGCTACTAAAAAAATTAGTGCATCCTTCTATCCATCCATGAAACAACCAAGACCACCTATAATCCCATCACTTGATATGTTAAACCTTTTACATCTTGAAATTGAAGCAAAAAGAAAGCCTCAACCATTAATCATTAATGAAATTATTAACAAGGACAATAGTGATACTCTTCTTTCTTATGCTCATTGAGATACTAATACACCCATTAACTTTGAAGAGAGTTATGGTTAAGGATTTAATATCTTTAACAAATGAGCATGAAATCCACAAAAAATTAGAAAAAATACCATCCAATGATACCAAGGGGTTAGGATATCAAGATCCCCCCCCTTGCACATCTCCTAATGGAAAAGGTGTTCTCTTTCATAAGATTGTTTCAAAAGACCAATTAATACCTCATAAGGATGATAGGGTCACCTTAGATCCTCCATATCCACCTCAACAAGTTTCCAAATCAAACAAAAGACAAAGGCCTTACAAACTCAAGAATTTGCAATTTTCCTGTCTTATGTTCAAGAATGAAAAAACTTTACAAACACTTCTTAATCAAGGACTTATAACATTGCCACCTATCAAAGAAAATAAAAAAGGAAAAAGTACAAACATGTATCATTTTCAATACCATAGAACTCTTGGGCATAGTAATGATGAGTGTCATGCTTTAAATATAATTAGTAGATAATGTGAACCATTTTCACATGAATATGATTGTATAATCAATTAGTAATTGATCACTTTGCTCCTTTTCATGTGATATTTGTAGGATCATCGCATGTTCACTATTACATGCAAATTATTTTCTATATTGTAAGGAGAAAATTCTCATCACCTACCTCAATTCATCCTTGTCCTACACTTAGTGGGGGAAAGGGGTTAGATATAATTTTCCTAGTTTGGAACTTGTTGTTGTCCCTTTGGCTAGTTATTTTCCTTCCAAATATGATGGACAAGATTGGGATGCAGATGACTTTCTACAGGTTGACTCGTATGTGCCACACTAGTCTTTTCTTCCTTTGCATGTTCTTTGTGATTTCATGTATGTAATGTGATCCCTTGTATCATGTTTCTTGGCATGTATTTATATATTTGTGAGCTTAATTTGGATGACCCTTTTCACTCTGTTGGTGCAAGGATACAAAGGAAGTGAATCCATTGTGACATTCTTCTATTTTTCATAAACATTACCTTTTCATTTGTCTTGTGTTTTCATTTTGGGGATTATGCAAGGAATTGAGACATTTAGGTCTCTTCTATGTTGAACCAAAATATTTTCTTTATTCTCTTTATGTTTCATTCTTCCTTTGTGCTTGTTGTTCCATGAGTTATTTAAGGAATGCTGACAATTTTGAGGTCAATTATATCACGGTAGCAAAGACATATGCTGACCCCAAATCCGTGGATCCCTTATGCATATGGGGGGAATCCTCCTTTCATGTTGTAGCTCTACTTGTAAAACACACTTTTTACATAGGGATTTCCAAATAAAGGTCTCATGTATTGGCATTTATTATGTTCTACTTTAAAGTAATTGATCACAACATGGTGTTTAACAATTTCTTTAAAGTGGGGGCATACATGTCCCTTGTTCATTATTTGCATATTCCTTTCAAAGTGTGGTCTTCTTACTTCATGTGATGTGTCTTCTTGGTGGTGACATTGGGTTTGATGTCCTTCAAGAGTGTGACCTTTCTTGCCATATAAAATTCCTCTTAGTGATAATGTTATGGCTTGCATTCCCTAAGTTGTAAATCTTTTATCCTCAACTAGTCCTCTCTTGGTGACATTAAGCATGATGTTCCCTAAGGTGAGACCTTTCATGAACTAAGCAAAACCCATTTGACTAACCTATCCTATTGTATTTAAAACTTTGTCATGGCCAAAAAATATAACTAACTTTCTTCCCATTGGAGCCTTTTGTTTTTCATGAGTTTCTAGCATAATGAAACTTGCTAGCCTTGTGGAACCCTTTTTGTGTGGAACCTTATAAAAGTTATTAGAAGGTATAACTTTTGTTATGGTTGATGTATGGGAGCCTGTAGACTTGGCATGACTTTCCCATCAGCCACCCTTTTGTGGGTACATACCAACCTAGCGTGTGTTTCTCACTTTCATGGGGCTCACCTAGTGCACACCAAGTTTCACTAGCCCTCATGAGTATATTTTGTTTGCATAGTTGTGGAACCCATAAATTTTCATGGTTCCATTGACTTCATGGTCATGTTACTGGTTGCTTACATATTTTTACATTAGGACTTTCATTTAGTTTATGTTTTTACATTGATCGGCCAAACTAGTTTACTCATCACTTAAGTGCCTTCCTGTGGTCTTTATTATCGTTGTTCAACCATCCCAATGCCTTGGTTACCATCAAGCCTAGCGTGATCCTTTTTATCAACAACTTTTACGCACATGTCTCTAGCATTGTTTAATCTTGTCACTCGTTGTTCATCCTCCTATCATGTGTTGTTGTGTGAATTTTT
>VDFB02162428.1:0-21833 GCA_007258455.2 Sequoia sempervirens | reverse complement strand
GGAAATTCACATTTAGCTTTAAAGTAATGGTCCTCCACCTTGAGATCATTGGGAAAATGGGGCCTATCCTCTTTGTCAGTGGCAAGGTAACTAGAATAATTAGATGAAGGGGTCATCTGTGAATCCTCCTCATTAACCTCATAAGAATGATCCTTTGAGACCTTCCTTTTACACTTCTTCTTGGGAGAAACACTAGAATTATCTTTCCCCTTAATTGCAACCCTTCCCATGGAAGGAGTCTAGTGGGATAGAGCCGACATATCCTTAAAATGATCATGGATTAAAACAAGCAAACCCTCATGGAGAATAGAATTCCTAATCGAGTTCTCACTATAGTTCTTCATACTAGCATTCAGAGAACAAGCAAGATACAAAGGGAAACAAACCCTAACATGATGCCATAAATTGTTGAGCATAAAGTGGTACCCAAAAACCCTGGTGTAATGACTGTCCAGGGTAATGTACTTCATGAGCACATTCATCACCTTCCTCCAATGTGAGACAATCCTCATAGAATCGTAATAGCTTGGTCCAAGAGCTTCTTGTCCTTATGAAACTTGATGCCCTCAATGGAAAGCCCCATAACCTTAGCAATTAACTACTCATCAATAACAACCTTTCTCCCAAAAAAATTAATCTCATCATCCTTCCATTCTTTGGAAAAAAAACCTAGTGAAATTTAGATCCTAGCCATGGAGTTTTTTTATGAGAATGGTTATCCTGCCCTTTTGTAGCATCTCCCAAACCTTAGTGTTGTTTCTTAACTGGTGACAATCCATCGGCTCCACCGTATGACTCTCACCACCCATCTTGGTAGACTTGTAGACTTGTTTGGAAAGTTCTAGAAAACTAAGTTCGCTGCCAAAATACTTAGAAACCGTGTGAAGCACCAAATATCAAAATAGAAAATACTTATGTTGAGATTCGACTAGCAATGAGTAATAATTGAATAGAATTCCTGAGACTAAATGACATGACACTCCACAATCATACATTGGTAGGGGGAGTTTTCACCTTCCCATGAATTCGATCATACATAATTAAGGCAGTGACATCAGCCTCCAACTCATCATTCCTCTGCCACATCACCTTGTCCATCGCCTAAACTCCTTTGTTGGAAAAAAAGTCTACCACTATGTTAATTTCCCTATAAGCATGGTAAATATAACAATTCTCAAAGTTACCAATAATCCCCTTGGAAATATTAATCCAATTCTCTATAGTCCATGAAGGCTTTTGAAGGCCCTTTGTACATTGAATAATATTATTTGAATCCCCTTCAAGCCACACATGTAAAAGATTCAATTGACGAGCAAGATTCAAAACTTGAATTCCCCGGGTATGTGCAGTGATCATCATGGAAAACAAAATTCCTTAATATGGCAAAAAATTAAAAAAAATCGTGAGTTAGTCAAATTAACGAAAATTTGAATAACAATAAGTATTCATATATTATTTCAAAAATATGTAAGAATAAAATCTATAGAAAATTGAATTTAGTTTCTAAACTACTAGGTTTTAAAAAAAAAATCTATTTTGGTGAAAATTTGAAATTTCCCAATGCAAGTGGTACTTAAATTTCGTGGAAAATAGAAGTAGGTGTTTTTCTTCCGACCACCCTAACCATAATAAAATGATAATATTTTTTAATAATATTTTAGATATATAAGTATAGACCTTTGTCTCGATGTGATGCATATTTTTGTAATTTTTTTTCCATGTAAATAATTAATTATGAATTTTTTATTACAACTTTAAAATATATAAAAACTTGTATGTCTAACCACTCCACTGAACCAAAACGCGAATTCACTTTATTTTTAATCCTGTATGTTATAAATGTATATGTTTTGATTCAAAAAATGTGATATCAAGCTTCAAAGCTATAGATATTTTTCAATTGGGCCTATCAATCGACTTTAGTCATAATTTGAATAGAAAATGAATAATAATTACTTATTAAATTCAAAGTGCATAATTTATATTGGTGGAAAGTTGAGAATCTCCTTAAAATCCTTTTCATTTCATCAATTTTGGGTGAAAAAATATTTGTTAGCCACATACCCATCATATTGCCACTTGCCCATCGTGATCCTCCGCATTACACCCCTATCGCTTCAGCAATGTGGTTAGTCTGGGTTCCCAAGGGAAGGGAAATCACAATAATAACACACCCATTCTCATCCCTTATCACTCCTCCAAACCCAGTAGGCCTAGGATTACCCTTGGCCACCCCATCAAAGTTGATTTTAACCCAACCAGGAGGAGAGAGGTTCTAATGGATTCCATCTCTAGGCCCCTTAGTGGGCTTAAGAGGAGAAGAAGTCTCAACATTAATCTTCCAAGCTTCCATAACTCTGAGCTCTTAATCTTGGTGGTTAACCTTTCCCTTAGACTTGAATTTCCTATTGAGCATATTGAAATTCTCTCACAGCCCTGATAATTTTACCAAAGACAATTTCCTCCAAGAGAGCCAAATCTTAGAAGATTATATTATTTCTCTCTTTCCAAATTCCCTAAGTGAGGTGGGGGAATATGTATCTCCAAAGAAGATTCGTCACTTGGTTGCTTGAAGGAGCCTTCCACTAGCTATAAAATTCCAAGATGGTTTCAAGAAAAACCCAGCTGAGATCCCACAATTGCAAAATCCTACACTGGATATCAAAGACAAAAGGATAGAGGAGAAAAATATGTGAATTAGTCTTTGCCTTTGTAAAACAAAGATAGCATATTTTTTGGAAAGAGAAGCCACACTTGCAAAGGTTGGCATTAGTCAATAGTTTATTCTAAAGAAGGATCCATGCAAAGATGTTGAAGTTAGGAATAAGGTTGTGCACCCAAGCCTTCACCCACACAAGGGAGGGTGAGGACTGATAACAAGAGGCCACCATTGAAGAAACATAATATTTCTCTGAAGAACACAACTTATAGAACAAAGAATCCTCCTGGCCCTGCGAATTGAGCACAATAGAATTAAGGAAAGACTACAAGGGTTGAAGATCTGGACTAATAGCAGAGATACCAACCCACTGATTATTCCTCCAATATTCCCCAACCAAGGTGCCATATTTGGCTTTACATTCCTCCATATGATTCCTAAAGATAGGGATATTGCACAAAGGTTCATTTTCAATCCACTGGTCTTCCAAAAACAAGATTTTTTTACCATCTCCAAGTTTCCAAAATGCATCTTTACTAGCAAGATCCCTAGCCTTAGTGACACTATTCCAAAGGGTTAAGCCAATAGGGAGATTCTAAGAACTAATAAAATATCTGAAGGAGTCAACACCCTACAAATATTTACTATGCCAGATAGCATTCCATTCACAGGTATCAGCAAAGGTTTTCCAAACCTATTTTTCCAAGAGAGCTTTATTAAAAACTCTTATGCTCCTCAACCCAAGACCCCCATACTTTTTGGGTTTGCACACATTCTCCCAAGCAACCAACAAAATCCTCTTCTTCTCCTCAACTCCAGACCAAAGGTAATGTTTTTGGATCTTTTAAATAATTTCAGCAAACTTGGAAGGAATCTTAAACAAACTTAGAGCATAAATAGGTAGATTCTGAAGAGAGGCCTTTAGAACCATAACCTTACTAGCTTGACTCAAAAGGGCCCCTTTCCAACCAGCCAACTTTTGGTTAAACCTATCCACAAGAGAAATCCAAAATGAATCCAGAGGTTTGGTACCTAAAGGAATCCCCAAGTAAATGGAAGGAAGAGAATTAATAGCACATCCTAAAATGTCCACAATCTTCCTTTGCCTATGATCAAGGGTGTTACAAAAGTCAAGAGAACTTTTCACCTTGGTAATTTTTTTCCTCATAAAGCAGAAGTGAAATCTTCATAGTTTTGGCTTCTCGAATTGTTGAGCTTCCCAAAATAATGGTGCCATCCACGAACTACTGATGCGAGAAGGCAAGGTTTACCGAAGATGGTTTTAACCCTTTCAAACTTCCTTCCATCATTTTTTTGTGCAGAAGCCTTCCTTGAATTTTTACCATCAGGGTAAAGAGAATAGGAGACATAGGATCTCTACGTCTCACACCTCTAGAGACTTTGAAGAAATGGGAAGGAGATCCATTAATTATGACAGAGGTACTGGTAGTAGAGATCATTTCCCATATCAACTGCAGAAACCTCTCTAAAAACCCAAAGTCTTTTAAGACCTATCAAAAACTCCCAATCCACCCTGTAATAAGCCTTAGACATATCCAGCTTAAGTAAAAAACGTTGGTTTTTTGAAACTTCTAAAGAATGGATGTTCTCATGAACAATTATAATGAAATCCAAAATCTTTCTACCAAGAAGAAAACCACTCTACTGAGGAGAAACAACAGGAGGACCCCAAGAAGCTTAGTGGTAACCACCTTAGAAATTATTTTTTTAAAGGAATTGCATAAGCTAATCAGATGAAAGAAATCAAAAGCATCAGCCCTAGGGAACTTGGGAATAAGAACAATAAACGTAGCATTAAGCTCTTTCAACAAATTCCTGGATCCAAAAAATTCTTTGACAACATTAACCACATCATCAACAACTATCTCCCAAAAGACTTGGAAAAAGAACATAGCGAACCCATCAGGTCTAGGGGCCTTATTCCCTTCAAAAGAAAAAAGAGCTTTTCTGACCTCTTTCAGTGAAGGGATAGTAGTCAAAAGTCTATTTTGATGCTCATTCAGAATGTTGGGGATAGCCTCAATGAGATTTTTTGAGCATTCACATCCAACCTCTCATCTACAGAAAGAAGGTTAGCAAAGAAGTACATTGCCTCATTCCTAATCTCATCCTCCTCAATTTTAACACCATTCTTCAAAATATGAGTAATACAATTAGAAGCCTTGTGTTTCATAGTAGTCGTGTGGAAGAACCTGGTGTTCTTGTCCCCAAATGAAAGCCATACTGATCTAGATCTTTTTTTCCAATATTCCTCTTCTATTGATATAATATCATGATATTTAGTAAGGGTATGTGCAGGATCATCATGAAAAAAATAGTCCCTTAAGTGGCAAAAAAGTAAAAAAAAATAGAGTTACGCAACTTGATGTAAAATTTTGAATAAGTTAGCTACATTATTTCAAAAATATGTTTGAATAGAATCTATAGCAAGTTGAATGTAGTTTCTAAACTACTATTTTTTATAAAAATCTATTTGGTGAAAATCTGTACTTCATCAGTAGCAAGACTTAAATTTCAAGGAAAAATAAGAAGTAGTGGTGTTTATTCTACCTGTCTCCCAACCATGTGCCAAAAATACTTTCATAATATTTCAAGATAAAGTAGAGACCATAACCTACGGATACAGCGCTTTGCACTCTCTTTTCCAAAGCAAAGTCGTTCACTCTATGAGCCTTGAGTTAAAACCTTTAAAATAGTGGCAACCATAGTGGTGAAGGTTCCATCTGTCTCTAAGCCAAAAAAATTATGAATCTTCAATTTTTAGTTTTATTTTTGAGTCTGTCAACCCCAGAGCCTGCGGCTTGGTTAATTATATTATTCGATTTGCCCGTTTCATCCACCTGTTGACTCCGGTGATTTACAAAATGGAGATCATCCCGACTCCCAGTATTATTTACAAAGACATAAATCCAAGTTAGCTCGTGGATGCATGTCCATCTTGGGTTGTGTACTGCGGTAGGTTTCTTTGGTGCTAAAACTCGTCCCAATCTACGCTGAAAACGCCCATCCCAACATCCTTCACATCCCAATCTGCGCTGAAAACTCCCGTCCCAGCCTCTTATTTGCGGTTTGAGAGATTGCTCCCTCACGCAAGCTGAAGAGAGATGGGATGGCGTCTTCCTTTCACAAGAGATGTGGCTATTGGGATCGGTTGAGCTGGGCATCATTTGAACAAGAACAAGTCTTAATGTTGGCAATAGGATGAATCGCCCATATGCCAAAACAAGCACAAGTGGCTTAGCCTCTAGCACCCATTTGGCACATGTATAGCAAACTTAGACTCAAGTTACCCTTGCATTGGCGAGAGCATCAACCTCTTTATTGCCCTCCCTATAAATATGATTGATTGTATGTAGTTTGAATGATTTCAACATTTCAATTACTCTCGAGAGGAGCACTTGAAGCTTCCAATTTTGAACCTTACCACTCCTGATGGCATTTACTACCAGTGTCGAATCTCCTATTGCAATTTTAGTAGCTCCAATCTCCTTACAAAGCTTAATCCCCTGAGTCACTGCCAAGAATTCTGCCTCATTATTTGTCCCAGGAGGAAGTTTTACCGAGGAAGAAATGATTGTCTTTCCTTGCCAATCTCTTACTATACAACCTGCCCCTGAAGGTCCCGGGTTGCCTTTAGAGGCCCCATCGAAATTCAGTTTAAGCCAACCTTGTTTGGGTGGAGACCAAACAGTAGAGGAGCGATCTTGTTTGGTTTCCAAACTGCCTTGACCATACCATGTTGGGATTTGCAACAATGGCCAAGTCCGCCTGATCTTGGCCTCCCATTCTAAGGACTTTCCTTTAACTGCTCTTTGTTCAATCTTGGCGTTAACAGTTTCAACTAAGACAACTATTTTACTGATCAAAGACACAATTCCCATCTTTTTATCTTGGAATAGATGCCTATTCCGTTCTTTCCATATCTCCCATGCCAAGATTGATGGCCTTATAATCCATATATCCCCATAGACTGTTTTATTTTTGAGAGATGGCCACGATAGCAACCAACTTAGAAGATCTTTGGGCATTGCACATGACCACCCTAATCTTGCACAAAGCCATTGCCACCATTTTTGTGCATAAGGACAACCCAGGAGTAGATGGTTGGATGACTCTTCCGCCTGTTCACATAACACGCATCTTGAAGGACCTTGAAAACCAAGGCGGGTAAACCTGTCCACTGTTAGAATTCGGTCTTGCATAGCTACCCACATGAAGGTCCCTGCCTTAGGGAGGCAAACATTTCTCCAGCATAGGTGAAGAGGAAGTCGCTCTACTTGTCTCACACGCTCCTTATGTAATGCTTTGTAGCCATCTCTCACATTGTAACTACTTGTCTTTGAGCCCGCCCATACCAAAGTGTCTATTCCATTACGTATAGTCAGAGACCTGCCTTGTAAAACTTCTAGCAGACATGCCACTTCTCTTTGGGGTAGGTTTAGATTTGTGAAATCTTTCCATTTCCACTCCATGACCGAGTTTCTTACTTCTACTATTATGTAGTCCTTAACATAGATACCCCAATTCTCCTTTAATTTGCTTTTGACTGTTGCCACTTCTATGAGGCTGTCAAGGCTCGAAGCACCTGCCCACGAGTCTTCCCAAAAGAGTGCTTTGCTGCCATCATGTATATCCCAGGTTAGATAGTCACAAACCACCTTTTTGCATCATTGCATAAAGTTCCAGATACGAAAGCCTTTAGGGGGTTAGCTGTGGTTAATATATTCCCGTCTAATTCGTCCTTTAAGTACTTCTGATGGAGGATCTTTGCCCACTTATTTTGAGGTTCCTTATGCATGCGCTAGACCAATTTTTCCCCCAGAGCCTTGTTTTGCAATTCCAAATGCTTGAATCCGAGCCCTCCAGCCTCCTTAGCCTTGCAGAGTTTTTCCTAAGCGATTAGAGCTAGCTTCTTTTTCTCAGCGTTCCCTTGCCAAAAAAACTGCCTATAGATCTTGGTGAGATTCGATACACAGCCACTTGGAATACACATTATAGACATTAGGTATATTGGAAGAGCTAATAATACAAATTTTATCATTGTAATTCTTCCGGCCCATGTTAACCACTTGGCCTTCCATGCATTCACCTTAGCATTGGTTTTCACCTGAAGGGGATCCCATAGTCTAGTTGACCTTGTTCCTTTTGCCAGAGGGACCCCTAAATATATGCATGGTAGTTTTCCTTTTTTGAAGTTTACGATCCTCATGATTTCCTTTTCTTTTTGGACAGTTGTGTTGAAAAAGAAAACTTTGGACTTATTCTCATTCACTTTTTGACCAGATGCCTTGGCATATTTCCTCATAATAGTGTTCAAATGTATTGCCTCTCTCCTCTTTGTAGCACCCAATAGGGTCGTATCATTAGCAAATTGCTGATGTGTTATTGGCTAAGTGTCGCTGGTTACTGTGATTCCTTCAATCTGGGTAGAACTAAGAGCATGTAGTATGGTTCATCCTAAAGCTTCAACCATTAGGATGTATAGGAGAGGAGAGATAGGGTCTCCTTGACGTAACCCCCGAGAGACTTCAAAAAACCCCTCAAGTATATCGTTAACTAATATTGAAAACTTGGGAGTTGAGATGCAAGTATATATCCAATTCATCCACCTTTTGTTAAAGCCAAAGGCTTCCAGTACTTTGATCAAGAACCTCCAATCAACTGTGTCATAGGCTTTTCGAATATCCAGTTTGATTATCATACTGGTTTGCTTATTTTGCTGAATAGAATGTATTGCTTCTTGTGCTAGGATTACTCTGTCCAAGATTGATCTACCTAGAACAAAGCTCGTTTGTTCTTCTGCCACTAATGATGGGAGGATCAATTTTAATCTATTTTCCATGACCTTTATCATAACTTTGTAAATTGTATTGCATAAGGCGGTTGGCCTATAATCATCCAGTGATTCTGACGCTTCTTTCTTAGGGATGAGAGTTATGAATGTATTATTGACTTCTTTGAGTAAATTTCCTGAATTCCATGAAGCTTCTATTGCATCTGCTAGTTCATCTCCCAATAGATACCAAAATTTCTGAAAGAAGATTGCCGTTAGGCCATCTAGACTTGGGGATTTTTCGGGGTGCAATTGGAAAAGAGCATTCTTAATTTCTTCCCTGGTGAATTTGGCATTTAACATCTTATTTTGTTCTTCTATCATCAGTTTGGGGATGTTTCTTAGCATCTCTTGTTGCTGCTATAGAGCTGAACCATCAAAATTGTTTAGAAGATTGGTGAAGTAGTTTACTATTTCTACCGCCAATTCCTTAGGCTCCTCTATCCTCTGCCCATCATCCCGTTTTAGACTGGTTATCCTATTCACACTCCTGCGTTGCCTGGTACTATTATGATAGAATTTTGTATTCTTATCTCCCTCTTTTAGCCACACCTCTCAGGATTTTTGTCTCCAAAATATCTCCTCTTTGGCTAATACCTCTTCATACTTTCCTAGGAGCTGTTTTTCTTTTAAGAAACTTTGCTGATTCATTCCATTCTGGATAATATCCTCTTCAACTTTGTTGAGTTCTTCTTCAATGTTTTCCTTTGACTCAAATATGTTCTTGAAACAATTCTAGTTCCAATCTTTAATCTTTCGTTTTAGCTCCTTTAGCTTGGTTATAAAACGATGCATCTTCGAACCAGTAACTTGAAACTCTGCCCACCATTTCTCCACTAGGCCTGAGAAGTTCAAATCTTTGAACCACATATTCTCGAATTTGAACGGGGAACGGGCAGGACTCTTATCTTCTTGTATGTCCAGGTAGATGGGAAGGTGATCTGAACCAACAAAGGGGGAAACAATAGCTTCAAAGAGAAATGGGAAGTTGTCTAAGCTCCCCCAGAATAAAAACTTGTCCAATTTCTCTGCTATCATACATGGACCTATCCTTCTGTTCGTCCAAGTAAAGGTCCCATTTCTGAAATCTATGTTTAGCAGGTGATTATGAATAATCCAATCCCGAAAATCCTTTTGTGACTGATTTTCCCCATGTATTCCTCCAAATTTGTCTGAGTCCTCCAATATCGCATTGAAGTCCCCAGCCACCAAAAAGCATTTTCCTTGCATAGACTGCAAAAACAACTCCAACTCCTGCCTTATATTTTGCTTTCTGATTACTGAATTAGGCCCATAGACGTTTATGAGTCCAAACTTTACTTTTGAGTGAATAATGTGAACCCAACAACTTTGCCAATAGGGATTTTCTACAATCATCTTGATCTTCACTGAATTTGGTTTCCAAAGGATAGCAATTCCTTTGGAGGCCCCACTGGCTTGGGCCCCTGAAACATTCCATCCTGGCACTTTCTTCTCGAATCTTTCCATATCCTCTTTACTCATTTTTGACTCTTGTATTAGAATTATGTTTGCGTTGGTCAAAGAGAGTTTTCTTTTGACCAAACGCTGTTTGTTAGGGGCGTTTAAGCCCCTAACATTCCAGGATAGTAACTTCATGGTGACCCGGGAAGGGGGGCTCCCTTCCCTGACCTCAGCAACATGGTTAATTTTTGTTGACCTTCAGCATCTCCTGCCATGGCTCTAAGTTCTTGCAGTGATTTCTTCCCCCTTGATTTATGCTTTCCACAATCTGGCTTTGATTTATTGGATGCCACTTGTTTGATCCCAAGGATACCTGATGCTTGATCTTCCTCCTGATCTTCTTCCATTTCTACTATTGCCTTTAATAGAAGTTGTTGTTTAGCCGAAGACAAGACATCATTAACAGTGTCCTCACCATCACATTCTGAATTAAGCTCAAGGGCTTCTGAATCTCCAGACTCTCCTTCACCCATGGTTAAAGCCAAAATACCTTCGTTTATTCCTTCCTCTACTCCAGGGTGTTTGTTTCCCCAGCAAGGGATCGCTTCAGACTCAGTTTCCTGCTTCTTGGATGGGGCTCTAGTGAACTCTTGGGTAATGTCTTCAGCCATTTCATTCTCAAGAGAGAATTTTCCTAGAGTTTGTGGTATTTGATGGGACTTGTCATTGTCTCCTCTCAGGACATCTGACCCTTGCTCTTGATTATTGAGGGCCCCCACTACCAAGCCTTTCACAGGTTCCATTATTGGGAATGCTTCTGTGTTTTGTGGAACTTCTGAAGACCCTTCTGTCCTCAAGTCTTGACCCTAAGCAATAGCCCCGTATGCCATTCCTGGTTGTACTATTTTCCTAAGGGGTATTTGTCCTGCCCATCCTTCATTGAGAGTTTGTTCAATGGTTTTGCCTGCCCCAACCGAACAGCTAGCAACGAACACGCTACTCAATACGCATTTGCCCCCTTTCCTGTCTACTATTATTTTCTGGATCCATCCTCCATTTTCTATGAGGATCTCCAAATTATCCAGATATCTATAGTTTGTATTTAAGTTCACTAACAGTTTGATTCTATCTGATTTCTTCATAAAAAAGTCCTCCTCAAATCCAATCAAAGATCCTATAGCTTCCCTAATCTTGCTGAGTGTTTCTTCGCTCCAATATTCCGCCGGTAAATTGTCCAGGCTGACCCAATGTGGAAAGGCATTTGGCTTGTGTGTTTTAGGATTAAAATTTGGAATCCAGTCCATTTTATAGAAACAAAAACCGTTATAGAATATGGGTTCCCCATGCAAAATTTTGTGTTTGATGCGTTTTTTAGAACATTCTAAGAGAAAATATTCATCCAATAGAGGAGTGGCTTTTACCCAGCCTTCAAAATGCATTGCAAACCAATCCTTGAGTTCTTGTGTTGAAGCGCCTTCTCCAGACCATTTAACAAATAACCCCAACTCCTTGAGGTAGTCCCATTGAGGCTGTAAATAACTATTCAAGATATGCATGATTTTACTTCTCTTGTCAGAGAGCGAAAAGGGTTTCGAGTCCTGGAATTTTGCCTTCGGCACCCAAGCCCTTCTCCCGTTGGAGATACCATTTTTTCCATTGAGATGGTGATGGTAATTTTGGGGAGCTCGAGCTCCGTTGTTTCTGGCCTGAGAGAAATTAGGGGATCTACCATTCCTTCTGTTTCCTGGCCATCCATTTTGTTGTCTTTGGCAATTTTGGGGTTGTGGATTCTATCTACTCCCACCACCCGTATTGCGATCATTATGCCCTCTTCCTCTGTATCTTCAGAAATCAGCTTCCTGCCTACCTGATTTGTCTCGACCAAGATTGACTCTACCTCGCTTTCCTTCCCTCCAATCACCATTATGTGGAAACCCTAATCCAATGTCTGTCCGTTGTCCTCTTTCAGAGACCCCCTGTGGATTATGGAGATCTTTGCACCCTGGATTAGTAACCTCGCGCAGAGCCTCCGGGAGCTCCTTTTCCGCTATATCCTCCCAAACTCCGTGACTCTGCTCTTCTTCAAACCTCTGCTTTGGCTAGGGATCCCATTTTTCTTTAGGGGTGTCCGGGGTATCATGCCATTTCTTTGCAGGTTTACTCGCCCTCTCCGGTAGCTCACCCCGTGTCCATATTCTGGATGACATTTGTCAACCCATTGTCCGTCTTCGAATATCCACTGTGGGGTATGATCCAGGTCCTTCTTTGCCTCGATTTCCTTTGTTACTTCATCCCCCCAACTTAACCTTGTAGGCGCTGCTTCATTCTTCTTCACTTCATCCTTCTTCAGCTTCGCATATGTCCTCGACCCCGTCAAGCTTCATTTCATTGTTTAATCAACAATCATTATTTACTTCTCACTTTTATTTTTTAATCTTATAGTATGTGAAGCATAGAATGTATGCTTGATTCAAAATGATATTGTTTGAAAGCTATGATGCCAATCATCCTATTCAATTAGGAATTTAGTTGTAATTCAATAGAAAATTAGCAATAATTAGTTATTAAATTCAAAGTAAAGAATAACTTATACTAGCGCAAATTTGAGAATCTCCTTTAGAAACCCTTTTCATTTCATCAATTTTGGGTAAAAAAAAGGTCATCAGCAACATACCCATTATATTGCCACTTTTTGGCCCATCATGATCCGACACATACCCATACGGATTTCATTTCTTTGGATAAGGAATCTCCCACATAACCATCCCTCTAGATTCTATCCTAAATATCCTTGAAATCATACTAAATAGCAGACTTAGTAGCAAAAATGTCCCCAAAAACTTCTTTATTCCAAATTTGAAGCTTGGTTTTGACCTCACTAAGCTTCTTAGCCACCTAAAACATAGTAGTGAAACTAACATTTATATTCCACCACTCTTGAATGTAGTTAAAGATATTAGGATGAGACAACCACATTCTTTCAAATATAAAAGGGAAATTTCTCTTACCTGAAACAAAATCAGCCACAAAACTTATAGGAAAATGATCTGAGCAAATTCTTGAAAGAGCATTTAGAGAACAAAAATAATCCTTCATCTAGTTATCCAAAATTAGGGCCCTATCAAGCCTAACTTGGATAAGGTCATTCCCAGCCCTTCTATTAGACCAAGTGTAGGTAGCCCCCTTGAGGTTCACATCATGCAGACAAAGGGAGTTGATAAAATCCATCAGGTCCATTTTACTATCCATCTATATTTGAGAACCCGCAAATTTTTCTGACACAGACAGTGGAGCATGAAAATTCCCCATGATGATCCAGTTCTCATTAAGAAAGAATAACCTAAAAGACTCAAGTCTTTTCCAAAAACTCCTTCACGTAGCTTTATTATTGGTGGTATAGATATTAGACAAAATCTAGCTAAAATCATATCTGATATTCCTAAATCTAGTAGGCACATTATTGGCATCTTCCCAAATCAGAGTACCATGAAGATGATCCTGATTCCAAAAAGTCACTAAACCTCCAAAATCCCCCTTTGAACTCCTTCCTTGCACACCAACATTCTTGAAGATCTTAATCTTTGCTAGTTTATCTTTAGGCATCTTGGTCTCCTGAACAATTAGAATATCAGATTATGGTCCCTAGCAAAATTGTGCAAAATATCTTGTTTATGGGGACTCTTTAGCCCCTAAATATTCCATGACATGAAATTCATTTCTTTAATGGTCAATCGCTTCGACAAATATCTAGGATGGTTCTTTGAACTCCATCAACAATATTTTGGATGCATTCTTGTTCTCTATGCCACTTTGTATGGGTTTTTCACTGTGATTTTTAGTGTTTTGTGGGTTTGGCCATCTGGGTGACTATTGATAATAATAATATTGTTTTATTTATGGAATTCATTTTATGGTGATGGTTGCAATGCAATAAAATAGTTAATGTTATGTGGTTCATGTTGTTTTGCATAGGGAATTGTTCACTATTGTTGTCTACCTTAGCCTATATTGTTTCATTTATTGCTTCCATTTAGTGTGGTTTGGGAAAAGGTGGCAAATTTTTATTTTATTTTTATATGAAAAGCATTTGGTGCACCAATAGATAAGGCCAATCACTTCGAAAAATATTTGGGATGGTTCTTTGAACTCCATCAGCAATATTTTGGATGCATTCTTGTTCTCTATGCCACTTTGTATGGGTTTGTCACTGTGATTTTTAGTGTTTTGTGGGTTTGGCCATCTAGGTGACTATTGATAATAATAATATTGTTTTATTTATGGAATTCATTTTATGGTGATGGTTGCAATGTAATAAAATAGTTAATGTTATGTGGTTCATGTTTTTTTCCATAGGGCATTGTTCACTGTTGTTGTCTACCTTAGCCTATATTGTTTCATTTATTGCTTCCATTTAGTGTGGTTTGGGAAAAGGTGGCAGATTTTTTTATTTTTTTTATATGAAAAACATTTGGTGCACCAATAGATAAGGCCAATCACTTTGAAAAATATTTGGGATGGTTCTTTGAACTCCATCAGCAATATTTTGGATGCATTCTTGTTCTCTATGCCACTTTGTATGGGTTTGTCACTGTGATTTTTAGTGTTTTGTGGGTTTGGCCATCTAGGTGACTATTGATAATAATAATATTGTTTTATTTATGGAATTCATTTTATGGTGATGGTTGCAATGTAATAAAATAGTTAATGTTATGTGGTTCATGTTTTTTTGCATAGGGCATTGTTCACTGTTGTTGTCTACCTTAGCCTATATTGTTTCATTTATTGCTTCCATTTAGTGTGGTTTGGGAAAAGGTGGCAGATTTTTTTATTTTTTTTATATGAAAAACATTTGGTGCACCAATAGATAAGGCCAATGAAATATATATATAATAGTGAGAAAAAGAAGTAAAAATATACTTCTTTCTCAACAACACCTTATCAAAAATTGAAAGGATATAGCCTTCTTAGGATTTCCTTCTTGAATATTAACAATTACACAACCATCAAGAAATATAACCTTTCTGAATAGAACCTTATCAAAAATTGAAACAATGTAGCCTTTCAACATCGCCTTATAAAAAATGAAACAATATAGCCTTAGATAGAGAAGAGTAACCAACAATACATCATTGGTTTCAATAGTGAGCCAGATGTAGAAACCCACAAAACTGTAGTTGTAGAGCCCATGCAAAACAATAACCATATAATGCAAACATAAATGAAACAATATTTATTTTCTAAATAATATTGTCTTCTATCAACAATAGCTTATCAAAAATTGAAACAAAATATCCTTTTGAATAGAACCTTCTCAAAAATGGGACAATATAGGCCAAGCTAGATAGTAACAATCGACAAAAAGTTACATTATGTCAACAATTTTATTTCGTTTCCACACAAATGGAGAATATAGCCTTTACAACAACACCTTATCGAAAATGATACAGTATAGTCTCTAGCAGGGAACAATAATCAACAATACCTAATGTAACCAAACATAGAACCAATAGCATTAACTATTTTATTCTATTCCAACCATAACCAGAAAACAGAGGCCATAAATCAAACAATATTGGTTTCAATAGCGACCCATAATCAACAATACCTGATGTAACCAAACATAGAGTGTACAACATTAACTATTTTATTTTGTTGCAACCATAACTAGAAAATGGATCCCATAAATTAAACATCATTGGTTTCAATAGCGAGCTAGATGGAGAAACCCACAAAATATACACACACACACACACACACATATATATATACATACTAACTTGAGAAATATATATATCTATATATGTGTATATGTGTATATATATATATGTATATATATATATGTATATATATATATATATGTATATATATATGTATGTATATATATATATGTATGTATAACATATATGTATGTACAACATATATGTATATATGTAAAAATATACTTATTTCTCACAAAAACCTTATCAAAAATTGAAAGAATATAGCCTTCTTAGGATTTCCTTCTTGAATATTAATAGTGACAAAGCCATTCAGAAATATACTCCCTAATGAACAAAAACTTATTAAAAATTGAAACAATATAGCCTCAGGGAGAGAAGAGTAATCAAAAATATCTAATGTAACCAAACATAGAGTGTACAACATTAACTATTTTATTCTGTTGCAACCATAACTAGAAAACGAAAGCCACAAATTAAACATCATTGGTTTCAACAGTGAGCTAGATGAAGAAACCCACAAAAATGTAGCCATAGAGCCCACACACAACGATAGCCATATAACGCAACCATAAATGAAACAATATTTCTTTTCCAAATAATATTGTCTTCAATCAACAACACCATATCAAAAATTGAAACAAAATAGCCTTTTGAACAAAGACTTATCGAAAATGAGACAATATAGGTCGAGCTAGACAATAACAATCGACAAAAGCTGCATTGTGTCAACAATTTTATTTTGTTGCCACATAGATGGAGAGTATAGCCTTTTCAGCAGCACCTTATCGAAAATGAAACAATATAGCCTTGGAAAAGGAAAAGTAATCAACAATACCTAATGTAACCAAACATAGAACCAACAATGTTAACTATTTTATTTTGTTCCAACCATAACCAAAAAATTGAATCATAAATCAAACAATATTGGTTTCAATAGTGACCCAGATGGAGAAACCCACAAAACTCTAGCCATGAAACCTATGCAGAATGATAGACACATAATGCAACCATAAAACAAACAATATTTCTTTTACCAAAAAAACTTGTCTTATGTCAACAACACCTTATTGAAATTTGAAACAATATATATATATATATATATATACACACAGATATACTAATATTAAAATATACTCTATCTTGAATGGAACCATAACAAAAATTGAAAGAATCTAGGCTTTTCAATGACACCCTATCAAAAAATGAAATAATATAGCATCTTCAATGGTACCTTATTGAAAATAGAAAAATATAGCCTAGGCTAGAGAACAATAATCAACAATGCATAATGGAATCAAACATCTATGTGTGTGTGTGTGTGTGTGTGTAGGATCATGATGGGCCAAAAAGTGGCAATATGATGGGTATGTGTAGGGTATGTGGCTAACGACTTTTTTTTAACCCAAAGTTTATGAAACGAAACGGGATTTTAAAGGAGATTCCTAGCTTTCCACCAATATAAATTATGTTTTACTTTGAATTTAATAAATAATTATTATTTGTTTTCTATTTGAATAACGACTAAAGTCTTGATTCATAGGGTGATTGAAAAACATCTACAACTTTCAAACGGTATCAGAGTTTTTGAATCCAAAACATGTGTCACATTCTATACTATACTATAATATTTTAAAAAAATTATTGAATTTCATGAAGTTTTAACCAAGTTAAGGTGATTAGACATACGAGTTTTTATATTTTTTAAAATTTGTACTAAAAAATTCATAATTAATTATTTACATGGAAAAAATTACAAAGAAATATGCATCACATTGGGACATGAGTCCTCTACTTATATCTAAAAATCTTATAAAAAAATTAGTATCATTTTATTGTGGTTAGGGGTGGTTAGATAGATACCTACTTCTTATTTTTTCCCTAAAATTGAAGTACTACTGCATTGAAATTTCAAATTTTCACCAAATAGAATTTTCTTTTTAAATAAACCTAGTAGTTTAGAAACTACATTCAATTTCTTATAGATTCTATTCTTACATAAATTTGAAATAATATATAAACTTTATTCAAATTTTATGTCAAGTTGCTCTAACTCTGCCTTTTGAATTTTAATTTTTTTGCAATTTAGGGCCTATTTTTTCCATGATCCTTGAATAGACACACACACACATATGTATGTATGTATGTATGTATCTATATGTGTGTGTATATATATATCGGCTATTTGTGTGAACTTTGGTTGGAATTTTTCTTGGCCTTCCCAGTTTTAGACTACCCCAGCTCTGGGGACAAGGTGGTGGGTTGTTTTCTTGTTTCGGTTAACTTTGGTCAGAATCATCGCCGTCCTTTTGGGTTTTTGATGTCTTTGTCACCATGGAAAAGGTGGCAGATTAGTTTTTGTATTTTTAAATAAAATGGTTTGGCGTGACACTAGAGAAGGGCAGTGAAATCACATCAACATTAATTGTTGTATGCTTTTCGTGTAGTGATGATGGTGCAAGTAACATCTATCTTTAAAGTCCTCAGAAAACAAAGTGAATGTTTGTGCAATTCCTAATAACACATTGTTGGGTGTCATTCTTTGGGTTTATGTTGTCCAAGATAGTTGTGAGTGAGGAGGGCAAGCTTCTACAAAGGTGCAAGTGTGTTCATCGACTATGAAAGTTTTGTGAAAGTGGTTGGAGGTTATTTTGTGTTTTTTGCATGTGTTGATGGTTGCAAATGCACTAGAAAAGTGTGGGTTGTGATAATTTTGTGCCCATTCTTTGCAAGTGGTAGAGAAAGCAAGCAAGATGAGGTCTATTTCTAAAACAATTTATGTTATTTTACCTTATCAAAAATTGAAACAATATATCCTTTTGAAGAGAAATATAGCCGAGGATACACAAACACAACCAACAAAAACTAGAAAAGTTTAACAATTATATTTTGTTCCAAACATAGCCACAAAATGGAACCCATAAAGAGAAACCAAAAAAAATTCATATCAAGCAACCCAAGTAAAAAAATACTTATTTCTCAACAAAATCTTGTCACAAAGAGAAAGAAAATTAGGATCTAATAGTCTATTTTACCATTGTCACTAATTTTGCAATTAGTTCATCAAATTTTCCATTTTAGCTGGATTTTGTTGTGGAAAATAAACAAAAAAATATGAAATTTAGTGTGATGAACATCTGTATTTGATAGAGAATATGTAAACCAGCAGATTTAAATAATTTTATAATGTATAATAAAAAATATGGAATACACGTATAGTGCAATGGATATATATATATGTGTGTATGTGTGTCTGTGTCTGTGTGTGTATATGTGTGTGTGTGTGTATTGTGCCATTCATGATTTTCATGGAGCTGTAGTGGGTGGAAGGAAATATTGTTTGATTGTGTGTTGTCTTGCTACTATGTATTTGTGTGCTTTTGTTGTGTTTTTCCCATCTTGGTCGCTATTGAAACCAATATTGCTTGTATTTGTGTTGCATTGTTGTTGTGTGTTTTTGTGCATTGTTTTATTGCTTTGTAACTATTGCTACTTCATGGAAAGCATGAATGAAATAATATATTTAAAGCTATTCATCAACAATGAACATATATATTCCTAACACCTCCATTTTGGACCTTTGGGTCGGCAGTGTTTTTCCATGTTATGTTGCTTTCTGTTTATGCTGTGACTTTGAAACTTGGCTACTTTTGACCGCTATCTGTTAAGTAATGTAAACATTATATTTTGATGTGATGGGATTTTATTTATATGTTATCATTATGCCATGTTTTGTATTTGCATAACAATGATTTAATTTAAAATGTTTTATGATTTAATTATATTGTGGTTGTTATACTCGTCAGTTTTAGAGCCTGTATTGGTGAAGGGGACGGGATTGTATCACTCGCTTGTGAGGGCCCTACGATTCTGATACTTTCGCTTCACAGTGTGTCTTATTATGTATATATATTTGCATGTTCGATATGCTCATTGGTTATAGATTAATAGGTATAGGACATCTACTCCACTTGCCTTCATAGGTTCGAGCATGTCCATTTACCAATAGTTATCGATTGGTAGATAGTAGCTAGGTTTCCGTATCAAGTCGTCAACCTAGCCATAGTTTTCGTCAGGTTTAACAGTTTTGATTGGTTCATTCCTGTCTGGTTAGCTTTTTCAATTCGTATTTTAAGGCTATATTAAATGGTGGGTATGGATAAAGTAATGATTTAACATATCTAGTTTGCATGTGGAATATTATTTTATTGCATTGATTATTTGGGTCTAATTAATAAAATAAAATTTAGTTTATTGATAAACTAGGCAAATGGTCATAAATTAAATGAAAGAGTTATCTTGCCATTATTGTTTATCTAGATTCAAAATTAAATGGAAATGGGAATCATGTTATATACTTGAATTAGATTTAAAATAAAAATAGAAATGAGGATTATATTTCACTTGTTGAATTTTGAATAAAACATATTTCTTTCAACTTGAGATTTTTTGTTTTTAATTGGAATCATGAAATTTTGAAATGCACAAATTTGAAATTTTGAAAGTAAATTGTTTTAAAACTTAAAAATAGAAAATATCCTCTAAAAGCCCAATAAATTTAGTGGGTGGGATATTTTAGGGGTTTGACCAAATTTGGGGAAAGTTCTATGAAAGAAATGAAATTTCATTTGTTTTGCAATTTTTGATTTTGGTGGAAAATTTGTTTTGGCCTGTGGCTGAATTTGGAGTTGAAGAGGAGGTTGAAATCACCATTGTTGAAAGCTTCAAACTTGGGGAGAAAACACAAGGTTCCTTCTTTTCTTTCTCCTAATTTCTTGCTTCATTTTGAAAGAGTTTTAAATTGTGAAATGTTGTTTTAGATTCAAGAAAATCCATGGGAAATGTATTCAAACTTGCAAATTTGTTGATAGATTTTGAAATGAAAACCAAAACAAAACTTACACAATGAAAATAGGAAGAAAACCAAAAGAAATCTCTATCTCATTTGAACTGAATCTTTAACCCTTTCATTGTTTTGGAAGATTTATTTTTGTTCTTGCAATTTATATGGATTATTTGCTCAATGTCACTGAAAATAGAGGATCTAGGTATGTATATTTATAAATATACCTATGCATATAAACACATAGGTACATTTACAAATATACTTATTGTATATTTGATTTATATTTCAAAAATTTAGGGCATTTAAAAAAATGCAGGAGTTTCGCCGTTTTTATTAAAATATTTTTTTAAAAATAAAATTAAAAATTAAAAATAATTTTTTTGTTCATGGTGGAGGGCAGGGCCAAAGCCCTACACCCCCACGCCACCCGTGGAGGGAGTATGCCATCCACGCAAAGACCCCCTAGTGGGAGGCGTTGTTCATTAACTGCCACTCCCTCCCACATGGGGAGGGTCGCTAAGTGGCAGCCTAGCCACTCCCACATGGAGGGGTTGCTTCATTAGGGTTTCATACAGTTTTCTTCAAAAACAAAATTTGAAATTTCATTTTGTTTTCATTTATCTTTATTTTATTAAATATTATTTAATAATATATATTATATATATAATATTAAATTAATATTTAAATAATAATTTATTTAAATATATATACTTATGTATATATATTTAATTGTGTATATATATACATACGTGTATATATGTATATTTTATATATTTTATTTAAAAATAAATTAGATAGTTCAATTAATTGTATTATTGAAGAGATTTAAATATTTAAATAAATAATATATATCATAAGTATATATACATTTAATATATATATATATACTTTTATGTATTTAGATATTTAATGAAAAACGTATATTTTGTATAGATGAGATTTAGTTGATTGATTAAGGCTATGTGGAAATAAAGATTAATTTGATTTTAATTAAAATGTTTTAATGATTAGAATATTTTGAATATGAAAATAATTGTAAAACTTAGAGTACATGAATTGATTTAATTTTTAATCAGATGACTTCAATTATTAAAGTGTTTTGATTATGATTATAATTGTGAAATTTAGAGTTAATGAATGATTCATTTTAGTCAAATGTCTTTAATTATTAAAATGCTTTGATTATAGAATTTAATTGTGAACCTTAGAGTAAAATGATTGATTTTTAAATATTTCCATGTCGTGAAATGAAATTGGTGTATTTGATTGGATAATTGCAAGTGATGAAAACTGTGATTGATTGGATTTGGGAAATCCGAACATTAGCTTATTTAA
>VDFB02162427.1:0-24294 GCA_007258455.2 Sequoia sempervirens | reverse complement strand
GATGTTAAGAAGTTGCTACAAAAATGTGACACAAACCTCAAATTGCAAACAAATTGACTCAAAATTCTAAAATAGCAAAAGCGAAAACTTTTTAGCAAAAGCGGTGACAATTTTATCAAAAGCAAAAAAGCTAGCCAAAAGTGGTCACTGTTTTGGCGAGAGTGATACAAAAAATAAAAAAACGCTAAAAATAAAAGCAAAATTTTATCTCAAAAGTGAATATTTCATAAATGTGGCCTTTTCAAAATAAAGGTCAAAAGCAAATATTTCAATCAAATGCAAAAACAAAGGTAAAAATTGAACTCGAGTGAACATTTTAAGCAAGTGCAAGTAGTAAATGCAAGTACGAACCATTCACTAACAACAAAGCGCTAAAAATAATGCAAAAGTGTACAAAAAATGAAATTACCACTATCGACTACTTTGAATTCATGCATTAACTACTAAAAAATAGAAAGTTGAAAACATAAAAGGAAAAGGTACATATTGGGGCACCAATGCTTGCAGGTCATTTTTACTCATGAACCACATCTACGCGATGTGGGGATCCTTGAATCCTCAGCATAGCTCCTCGATAATTGAAAAATAATGAAATCTAGAGGCAAGAATTTTCTATAGGCTCAGAGGGCAAATGAGGTAATTTGAACCCTAAGCACCTATTTTAACCCCCTAAACTCTATTTTTTTACCTAGGGAAACCTTCATAGGTTGAAATTTGGAGCTCTTGGTAACATTTGAACTATCAAAAAAGGTCCTATAGGCTTAATTTTTCATTCTCTATGCATCTAAATTGAAATGAAATACTGTCACGAGCCCGACCTCAAAAGTGATTTTTTTGGCCAACCTCTTGAGGGGGAAGCCCAACGTCCTACCATCATTCCATTGATTGCCGAGGCATAGTGGGACATATAAATTTTTTCAAATCTTGATCTTAACATCAAATTATTTGAAACAAAGCAACCAATACTTTGTCTCAAAGAGGGGCAAAGTGTAGACATGTAAAATTGACCTAACACTTATCGCACATTCTAAATGACATTTTCTCATCATCAACATCATTATTACTTAATATCACTACATTTCACATCAAATACATCAAAAACCTTAATTTCCTCTATTAATTAAATAATATTATATTATTTAATTAATTCACTTTTTATATCATTTTTAATTGATTAAATAAATTTTATTTATTTAATGAAGTCCTAATCTAACTTTATTCCCCTTGATTAATTAAATAACATCAATTATTTAATTATGTTGCTAATTCACTTTATTCCCTTAAGTCAATTAAATTATTAAAACATAATAGTTTAATTAAGACACTTTCCCCTAAACATGAATAATTAAATAAATTATTCAAAACATCATCCAAAAGGTCAAATTGAAAACAAATACAACTTTGTTTGTAAAAGCCAAACATGATTTGGATGTTCAACTTAAAAAGATTAATTAATTAATTATCTTCGCCCACTTTCATGATTGAGTAAATTACAATCCCTCGATTGTTCACTCTATTTCTTGACTGATCTATTTATTTCCTAACAAATCAATCTATTCTTCAATTCCACAGATTATTCAATCTATTTGCTCAATTCCATTGAACACTCAAATAACTTCAATCACATTGATTACGTAATCAAAATCCACTGATTCTTCCCATCTAAATCCTCTCAACGGTTTTGAACTGTTGATTAGGATATTCTAGTACGTGATCTTGAGCATTCATTTCGAAACACAAATTCTATATAACAATCATCTTCTTCAAAAATGATCAGAGAATCAACATTTTTTTGTACAATGAAGTAATGTTAAAATTTACAACCAACTTATTCAAGATTTTACATACATCTTTGATCGACATTGCATGACTTTGAAGCCTTTGGTATGCACAAATGGAGGCTTCACATTGATACAACAAACATTCCAACATCTTCACGAACACACTTCAACATGGGATAGGTAACAACATTAGTTAAATGAATTCTTTGTGTGTTCTTTAATTAATTTGCTTTTATTTCATTGAATTCAATAGCTTTTATTGTTCATTTCGTGAGTAATGGGTATGAATCATAGCTTTTTTTTGGATTAGATTAGTTTCAATTCAAGCATGTTTTGATCTTAACGCACTTGATTTTCCCCTTTACACAGAAATAATAGTTGAAAGAAAAACTATTTAGAACCAACATATATTAATAAAAAAGATAAAAATATTGAGTTTCAAAAAGCTACATGGGATCCAACTTCGTTGGATGGGCATATTAGTGAATTCTTCTATGTGGTGAAGATGGTGTACAACCTGAGGAGGAATTTGATTATGTAATAATGAAAGAAATAGTGGGGAAGTTAGAGGCAGAGACAAAGGCTTCATTAGTTATCATGGGCATTGCATAGAAACTTTCTATTATTGATGCACTCCTCAACTATATTATGGGCTTATGCATGGCCAAATTAGATGACATCACAAAATATGGAAAGAATAATCTAGAAAAACAATCAAAGATGACTTCTCTAAAAGTGTGGTAGAGATAGAATGCCACAATGGCCATCATTACCAACTGATATCTTGATGTTGCTCTTGCATTGGCCACTACACCTATGCTAGAAAGGTAGCTTACAATCTCATGCACAACTATTCTTAAACCACACTTAGTTCAATGGTTATTCATAAATTTTGGCCAATAAAAGTAGGATAACTATATACCACATTTTAGAAAGGATGAGATGTAAAATTGCTACTGATTATTTGAATTTTGATGAATGTGGTATTTAAGTAGAGTGCTCATGTACATTCATTTTTTTCCCTAGATCTTGCATCTATTATGCAAGTGTAGAATTCTCATCTCCATAGTCTACATTTTCAATCTCTTGCCTTATCCCATTATTATTACATAAACAACTAGTTTATAAGCATGCTTATCTTGTTAAAATATTTAGTTAATACCATATGATAGATCCTTTAAATGTGGCCTAGATAAAAGCACTACAATATTTCCTTAATGTTCTTTCATTGCTTTCTCAAAATCTTAATATAGTTTACTCTATTTGTAGGCGAAAAATAAGATTTTGGAAGTCAATGTGGTTTTGATACTACTTACATATGAATTGAATTGTAAGATAGTTAAATTATATATTTTTATTTTTTAAAATGTTTTTTTTGAATATAATATTTTTTAGATTTTTAGTCAATAGGCTACATATAGTGTAAGATTTGAGCCTAAAACAAGTCTCACACCTGCAAAACATTATTGAGTGGTAGGAAAACAAGTTTTAGCTATTGTTTAAGGTGAAAACCTCCAAAATATCAGGTAATAGCCTCCAAAATCTCACTTATCACATAAAAGCTAGATAAATATTGATTTGACAACTAGATGGGAACATTCTATTTCCATTTGAAATTTTTTGTCAATTTGATGGCAACTTTCTTTTTCCATTTGCATTGCTTTATGTTTAAAACTGTATGCAAATATTTCATAATCAAATAATACTTAATTTCATTAAGAAAAAATCTAGAATTGCCTAAGTTCATTTCTTTCCCTTATTTAGCATTTATTATTAATTGTTTAATCCAGCCACATGCAACTAGAATTTAAATTGACATACATAAACACACATTCTCTAACATATTAACATACATATAGTTTTCTACTAATGTAATCCTTGAACCTCTTGAGTGCAAGTGCTAATAAATAAATGAATTAAAATGTTTTAGATGAAAAAAATACATAAGAATTTATTTATTTTGGAATCATATATTTATACTCTTCCAATAAAAATAAATATTCAGCTTTTAACTTTTGTCAGATTTTTAAAAACTTTTATTTATTTAATAAAATATAAAAAGTACCCATTTCAATAAAGTTTGACCCTGTTGTTTCTTAAACAATTATATACTTTTTAAAATGTTAGTTTTCTCTAGGGTGGTTATAAGATTCCTAATTAAAATAGTAATTTTAAGTATATAGAATTTTGCTGCTTTTTAAAATAAGCTAAAGTATCCTTATGCCCTCCCTTGCTTGGAAATTTCTTTACCAAGGAATCAGCTTGAGCTGGCTGTTAGGTTTCAAAATTAGTGTAATCAATATCCTAAAAGATCTGATTTGTCAATGTGGGTCACTCTAAATTTTAAATATAGAGGCAAAAAAATTTGAAATATTTTGTGTTCAATGTTGAGTTGATTGAAAGTCAAAGAAAATAGAATACAAGGTAGATTGTGGAATCAACATAAAGAGCTTTGGAAGTTTACATCTAGGGAAGGTAAGGAGGGGCCATTTTTAAATGGATTTATTAGTGTGACTAAATTCAATGGTGGGGCATGGAAGGAATATCATAAATCTTGTCTTGAAAAAGGCAAGCAACCACTTTGATTGGCAACTAGTCTTGTCCGAAGACTAGGAAGATTTAAGTAAAGACTTTAGGTTATTTCAAATCTAAATTTGTTTTCCAAAGTTTGGTGTAAATGCAAGAAAGGATATAATAATGTAGCACATGTTAATCGTTGAAATATAATTTATAGATTTAGAAATCAATACTTTAATATTTGTGGTATTAGTAGTCATGATTGTAAGGTTGGGTTAGTTTTGATATAGAATTTATAGATTTAGAAATAAATATTTTAATGTTGTCTTATTATTAGTCATGATTTTAAGGTGGTTAGTTTTGATTTAATAATTGAATGGAGTGTGTTCATTAAATTTAAGAAATAATAAATTATGTGATATCATTTGGGTGTACCGATAAAATTTGACTTAATGTATGACTCTAAGTTAATTTTTTGGAAGGTCTTTTATAACACCTCAATAAAATCATAACCATTATATATTATGGTGTGGACATAAAACGTTAAATTTAAGTAGGGAAATTATCATTATCAAATAAATTGCCATCATTCCCAATCTTCACGAATAATTTTGAGAGTACGAAAAGTAAGATGCAAACTAGGAGTCATCTTTTCAATAAAGTAATTAATATAATTTAATGTAAATATAAGAATGACTTTTATTTTAAATATAAATTTCAAAAGTAATTTTGACTTTTGCTTTATTTTCTCTCTCTTTTAAATAAAAAATATTTGATAAAGAATTAATAAACTATTCTTTAAAAAAAATAAAAAATAAAAAGTTATTACAAATTTTTAATTATGAGTCTTTTAAAATATTTTAAATTATGAGTCTTTTTACCTTTTACCTTTTTCCTTTGTTTCTTTAATTTTTTTGTTGGAAGGTTTTATATCAAACACGTATTATTTTTGTTACTTGATGCAAAAGTATGAGTCTAAATTAATATCTTTTACCTTGATAATAAAAAATTGAGGGGTATATGATACCCTACCATCTTATCCCTCTTTTTTTATAATTTTTTAATCTTGATGAATAACTTAATAAAAAAACATATCATTTGTATCAATTATATTTTGATCAATTTAATTACAATCCTTTACCTTTTATATATTTTTTAATTTTAATTTATAATATTTTATTTAATTATTATTTTTTAATAAAAAAGGGTAAAAACTTTATTAAAATCAAGAAACTAACAGTACAAAAGGATCAGGGAACCTGTAAGCTCCCACAAAGGAAAACACCAAAACATCCATCTAAGACAAAAGCCACCATCAATACAACCACCAACATCTTATCCCTCCCAATCATCAACAATGACCCTCTCTAATTCATGAACATACTCAGGGGAGAAATGTCTACACCCCTCAATCCTCCAATCATCCTCATGCTCTGTAGCCCACTTAGCCAAATAGTTAGCAACCCTATTCCATTGACAAGAAATGTGGACAAAAGACACCACTTTCAAAGTAGAGCACCTTTGCAAAATCTGCCGAACCACCAACACAATCTGCTAATTAAACTCAACCATCTTTTTCTCAAGCAACAAATTAACAATAACATGTGAATCAGATTCATAGATAATCTTTTGCCAACCCAAGGCACAAGCACGCTCAATAGCCCAGAGAATTGCCAACCCTTCCATAAAGTTGTTAGAATGCTGCCCTTTATGGATGGAGAAAAAGAAAATGACCGAACCAGAATAGTCCCTGCCAACTCCACCAATCCCAGCAAGCCCAGGGTTACCCCTAGAGGAACCGTTTATATTAATCTTCAAAAAATTTGTCAGAGGAGGCAACCATCTTCGAACCCTTTGAACCTTCTTTTTAGCCCTCCTTCCTCTTCTGACACAAGCAGAGACTGGAGTCAACCACTACAAGCCCAATCTATTCACAATCTCATCATCATTTCTTTCCAACAGAAATGCCACTTCACATTTGACTTCCACCGTCTCTTGGATCATACCAACAATTTTGTGCCAAACCTATTGAATCATCATCCTATCCCCACGAAAAATCCTATAGTTCCTTTCCAACCAAATTTTCCAAAGGATGAACGTAGGACCAATGCTCCACACAATCTAAAGGAAAGAGGCCTGGGAAGGGGGTCTTCCTAGACTACTCTAGAACTCAACAAGGGAAGACACATGAACACAAGGATGTTTCCAAACACCCCACCACAAATACCAGAGTAACATAGAATAAGGACAACAAAAAAATAAATGGGAAGAATCCTCCTCACTGTAGTCACATAGAACACAAATAGAGGGACCTTGGAATCCCTGCTTCCAAAGATTATCCCATGTCAAACATTTATTCCAAGCTAGAGTCCACACAAAACAATTACACTTTGGCCATGAGAACTTGTTCCACACATATTTCCACCAAGGGACCTCCACCCCCCCAAACTTACGAAACAACTCTTGATATCCACTAGCCACAATGAAAGAACCTTTAGGATTCAAACTCCAAGCCAAAATATCCTTATCCCCAAGGAAACTGCATTGTCGAATAGCCAAAATATTTTGAAGCACAACACAATCCTCCTCTAACTCAAGAATAGGCCAATCACGGGGATCCTTCCACCTTGCCACCTCTACCTGCCCACAAGGATAAAATTTCTTAAAATCACTCACCCTTGACCAACCAACCTCCAAAAAGCATTGACACAGATTCACCAAATTAGGATACCGACACAAAATGGGGGGAAAACCATCCCAAGAATTAGACCAAAAGAGAGCCTCAACTCCCTTATTACATATCTAGAACATGCCCTCCTTGATCAACATAGCCCCTTTCTTAAGCATTCCCTAAACCACATAACCTTTCCACACCAAAGGAAACCTAGGAAGCTCCTCCTCAAAACCCCCAGAAGGTACTTGTGAGATAAAATTCTGGCCTAGATATCATCTTACTCCACACACCACCTCCAATAAAGCTTTGCAGCCAAAGCCAACTTGGACCATGTCGTCTACCGCAATCCAAGACCCCCAAACTGCCTCAGGCTACACACAATATTCCACTTTACTAGGCTCCACTTGGATGAGTACAAGCTACCCACCCATAAGAATTATCTAGCCAAAGAGTCCAAATCCTTCACAAACCTAGCTAAAGCCACCTATAACATGTAGGTCTATAAATAGGAAGAGCCTTCACCATAGACTTAAGTAGCTAAACATGACCAACAAAGGACAACCATCTATGATTGCAATGATTAACCTTCGCATGAAACTTGTCCAGAATATTATACCACGATTCCCTTGGAAGTCTACCAATAGAGATAGGAATACCAAGATAAGTTAAAGGGAGAGAACCAATTTGGAACCTCAAGATACAAGCAATCCTTTGTTGAATAATCCTTAGAGTATTGAAGAAAAAAATGGAAGATGAATCTTCATTAATCATTTGACTAGAAGCAACAAGGTAGATATCCAAAGCCTTGTGCAAATTTGAAGATTCTCTGAACTTAGCCAAACCCATCAAAGTAGTATCATCCATAAATTGTAGGTGAGATTGAGGAGGCAAACCATTTCCCCACCTCCATCCTTGGATAAAATCCAAATCCACATTACATTTCACCAGTCTCCCCAGGCCTTCTGCAAGAAGAATAAATAAATAGGGAGATAGAGGATCCCCTTGACGAAGACCCCTAGAAGCACTAAAAAGAGAGGAATGCTCACCATTTATCAACACCGAGAAACAAGTGGAGGTAACACAACACATAACCCACTGGAACCACTCCTCAGCAAAACCAAAGAC
Organism: Sequoia sempervirens; assembly: GCA_007258455.2. Classification (NCBI taxonomy): domain Eukaryota; kingdom Viridiplantae; phylum Streptophyta; class Pinopsida; order Cupressales; family Cupressaceae; genus Sequoia; species Sequoia sempervirens. The sequence continues at coordinate 16,197 of VDFB02162427.1, read as the reverse complement.
AATAAGATTTTTTCGCAAGAAGGACCACTTCACTCTATCATGGCCTTCACCATATCTAGCTTGATGAACATAGACTTTTCTTTTGAGGATGCCATAGAATGAATGGTCTCAGTAGCAATGACCACCCCATTCAGAATTTGTCGATCCTCCACAAAACCACTTTGTTCCTCAGAGATAAGCCCTCCAAGCCATCTCTTTAGCTATTCAACAATCAGCTTGGAAATGATTTTATAAACCACATTACAAAGGGAAATGGGTTGAAATTGACTCAAATGATTTCCCCCCTCACATTTGGGAATGAGAGCAAGGAATGTAGAGTTTAAAGCCTGTAGCATCTGCTTATTCCTTTGAGACTCCCAAACTACCTCCAAAAGGTCCAGCTTAATGATATCCCAAAATTCTTGATAAAATTCAATCAAAAAACCATTAGGGCCCAGGGCTTTCCCTTTCTTCATTTGGAAAATAATAGCCTCTAATTCCTGGAGTGAGATATTTCCCAAAAGATGCTCATTCATCTCCCTAGAGACCAAAGAGGGGATACAAGAAAGAACTTGGTTTTCTTCCGCCAAACCATCTTGAGAGTCCTCTCTAAATAATGAAGCAAAGAACTGTGAAGCATCTCTAGACATATCTTACAAAGAAGATAATTGCTCGCCCTTGACATTCATAAGAATAGGCATAGAATTACCATGTCACCTGGCCTTCACCGAATTGAAGAAGAAAGCAGTTTTTGTCTTCCTCCTTTATTTAATTAAATTTTGAATAACTTAATTTAAAATAAATTATATATTAAATAAAAATATTAATTTAAAATAATTTAAGCAAAATAGACATGTTTCATGAGTTTATTTTAAACAACTTACAATAAACATTCTATTATATTTTGTTACCTTTATCAATATATTTTTATTAATATTTATAGTAATATATAAAAAGTGAATTTATTTTTCATGTAAACATTATAATATTGAAGTCACAATTTTGTTGGTTCAAATAATTTAATTTTTCCTAAAGAGTATCAATGGGAATAGTCTATTCTATAACTCTTCATGTCACCAATTTATTGGCTATATTAAAATAGATAGATAGATAGATATAGTGATTTATCTATAATTATGAGTTAAAAAGTGTATATTTTAATTTAGGTTATTTTAAGTTGATATTTTGTATACAAGATTCTTACATATTATTTGATAATTTTGGTGTAATCATTTTACTCAAAAATCAATTCATTAGTTACACATGTTATATTATTTTGTTTAGAGCTTTTCAAATCTATTTTTTAACAATTTATTCATCTTGAATAGGATCACTAATGTAATCGTGTTCCCTTGCTAGGATAGTGCACACATATCCACTCTATCAAGTTCTTCAAATTCAAATTCCTACATTCTAAGACTAGCATTCTAAACATCTTTCCCTTAATTGTCAATGTAAATACCAAAATTTTAAGTTCATGCATATTGTGTATTTAGAGATGTCATTCTATGTCTTTGCACATAATGATAGATTAAATAGAAAAAATATTTTGATAAAAAAATCAAAGGTCCACATCTCCTTTTGTACATACATTAGGTGCATCATTTGTCCACTATCACAAAATTAATCAAATTATCTCTATAAAGTGACATCCATTGCCACTAGAACACATTCAAGGTACAATCTCCTATACAATTAAATCTACTTCAAAAAAATCAATAACCATTGATTAGTCATAGAGACATTTACTACCATCCTCATATCATCATCCATTAACACCTCATTTATCTCTCTTTTAATCTTACTATTATTTCAATCGCAGGGCTTGACTAAGGCACAATGAAGTCCAAAAACTTCAATACTTGCATAACAAACTTTGAGGTGCTCTTTAGCACTATTGTGGTTTTTCTCACAATAGATAGCAAATGAACATTGTTTTTAGGTATTGACAAATATTATATTTATTCTTTAGAAAAAATTACAAGATTTAGATATTATTGTAGATTTGGACATAATCATGCATTTTAGAAGGCGGTATTGCAAAGTTAATTTTATCATAGACACTCTACTACTTATGATTCAATCATCTTAGCCTTTAGATTCATAATTCATAATTCAATACTAGCTCTTAGTTATCAATCTTCTATTATGTCATCTCAATAGAAAAATATCATTTCAAGGTACACAATAACCCTAATCCAAGTTATAGTTTTATTCAACACATGATTATTTACATTCATTATTGATTTGCATTAGTCACATAATTAGTCCATTATAATTAATCCTATCAAATATCTAAAATATATAAATCACACTTTAATTTAGTAATTTTGAACTAAAGAAAGTCATTTACCCATTTAGATTCAAAATAATATGAACTCTCCACCCTTATACTAAGAATTGCATCCACGAATAGTGGTAGGTAGAGGAGGAAGGTATTGTTATGCATAAACTAGATAGGAAAATAAAATATGATAAAAATAATATAAAATAATGGAACAAATTCTCCCTTGGCAATATTTTTAAGAAGAAAAAAGAGCTAAAGTGTAAACTAGATGAGTTAAAAAAGTTCATGGAAATAAATGGTGTATCTAAAGACATTTTTAAGAAAAAACAACCTCCTTTGTAAACTTCACAATGTCATAATTATTGAAGATTTTTTTTTTTAAATAAAAATCAAGAATCCAATGACTTAAAACAAGAGACTAGAACATTTAATTTTTTCATAAATCAATTCTTAAACACAAAAGAACCAATAGAATTGAGTAGTTTCTCAAATAAGATGGTACCTAAATTATTAAAGAGGGTGATATTCAAAAGAAAGATATCAAATTCTTCATCTCTCTCTTAAATAAAATACCCTTTAGAGACTTTGGTAGACATGAATATCTTCTAAAATTTATCCTGAATGTTCTTTCAACAAAGGAGAATGAAGACATTTATTATAATTTAACTTGAGATGAGGTCAAGAAGCTACATTATCTTTTGATCCTTATAAATCTCCTAGTTTGGATGTCTTCCCCTCAACCTTTTTCAATATAGTTTTTTTTGATATAGTTGGTGAATGTGTCCAAGGAAGCTAAGGATTTTTTTTTTATAATGGTAACTTCTTAGTACTTGTTCCTAAGAAAATGAGGATAATAGTTTCAAATATTTTCACCATATTAATCTATGAAATACAGTGTATAATTTTTTCTCCAAGTTTCTTGTGTTGAGAATCCAAACTTTCTTAGAGAAGATTATGCACAAGAATTGGAATGAATTTATTTCAAGAAGACAAATCTTAGATGTTATTAATTTCCATGAAGTTTTTTACTTTATGAATAAAATAAAGGAGGGTATAGCTTTACAACTATTTATATATCCAAATTCTATGACATGATCTCTTGAAATTTTCTACCAAAAGTTCTTAGGAAATTTGGATTCCAAGAGAAGATAATATTATAATTATAATTATAATATTATAATTATTAGGACTTATACAAGGAATCCCACTATCACCTTATCTATTTATAATTATAGCTAGAGTTCTAGGAATAATATTTTGAAAAATGTTCATATGAGTAGATTAGAGGGCTTCAAACCTAATTATACAATAACCATGTTAGCTTCCACCAATATATCATGTATGATAGTATTCTCATTGATAAAAAATCAATTATTGAATTCAAGAATTGGTGGAAGATATTGAAATGCTATGTTTTTTTTTTTTGAAAGAAGATAAATTTGGACAAAAGTAGCTTTTTTTTTTTTTTTAATATTGATCAAAATCTAGAATTGTAGGTTGCTAGATTTATTGGTTGTAGTATCAACCCACTTCTTGCTACTTATTTGTCCATGCCCCTCTTTTTTAGCAAAATAAGTAACTCTACTTGGAATATTTTTCTTGAATATTTTAAGAAGAATCTAGTTACATGAAAAGATAGTCTCCTCTCTCATGATGGTAAGTTGTAAATTATTAAAAGCTCCCTTCAAAGCATCTCTGTCTATTTTCTTTCAATGTTCATAATTCTTAAATACTTAGAAAATAAAGTGGAAAAAATTGAAAGAAAATTCTTGTGCTATGAAATAGAGGAAAAATAAAATAAAATTCTTGTGTCCTAGGATTGATTTTACCTTTGAAAGTGCAATGGGGGCTTGGGTTTTCAAAACAATAGAGAGATAAATAAGGACTTATTTGTAAAGATTGGCCGAAATTTTTTGCTAAATAATAGTAAGTGGAGCAACATTATAAAATACAAATAGCTAGGAAATCATAATAGCTCATCTCTTATGCTCAAGTTTTCCCTTTTGGATGGACCAACAGTTCGAAAGAATTTAGTTAAAGATAAATATCTATTAGGTGAAGGATTAAGATGGAAAGTGTGAAGAAGAGATAAATTAAAATTTTAGCAATACCATTAGACCTGTAGTACTCCCCTTCAAGACTATAATCCTCATGCTCTCATTAAAGATATTCTATCATATTACATTAGGTGTTTAGTTGCTAATTATTATTTATTTAAAGGAGATAGTAGGCTAAATGAAGTCATTAGGGATAAGGAAGACATTGTGGATTTTTCTACCTTGATGATCTTATTAATAGAATCAACAATTTTGGTTTAATATTATTCTAAGGTATTCGCTTATTATATTTATTTTCAAAACTAGTTTCAATCTTCTCCATGACCCTCTAGCTATAAATTTTTAATGGTCCACTATGTGGATCCACAAATTGATCCCTAACATTAATTTTTTTTGGGTGTGTTATATGCAATGAAAATATAGTCAAATTGGATAATATATAATAAAAAGGCTTCTTCTTAATGAATATATGCATTATTTTCCATAAATTTGAAGAAATTATTTGACCATCTTTGTGTTGAGTGACCTTTCAACTAAGAAGTCAGATAAGATAGCCTCAACAAATCTATCTTTTTATGAGCCTAGTCTAGCAACTTGAGGTGTATGGATACAAGTTGGTACTCCATTTCTCAAATCCTATTATCCAGATATATCTTACTGGATGGTGTTTTTCCACCATATCCATAAGGGTGCCAAAGTACCACCAAGTCTTGTAAGGCCCAATTTTCTCATAGGAGGAGGTTTTTAGACAAACAAAAGATAAAGAACCTTGTAGAAATTATAGGGATGCTTAAACATATCCACATGGGGTTGAGGTTTCCACCAATGCCTAATGAAGGTTGAATCTCTGTGAAAGAAAAGAATAAGGACGTGATAAAAATCAAAGGGTGGTAGGGAGGTTTTGTGGAGTTTTGGGGGTCTAAAGGATGCCACAAATTTTTAGTAATGATGGGATATATCCCTATCTCAACTAGATTTACCCCTTTCAACTAAAACAATGGAAATATGCATATCTAGATGGGTAATATATTTCTACAAAAGGCCAAAGTAAAGAGATAACTCCTAGGAAATACCCTTAATGCCATGATGGCTCCCTCAAATACAAGATATCAACTCGTGGAGGCTCCAAAAAAGGTTTTAAACTTATTTTTCATGGATTCCCAAAGGAAAAGAGACCCCCATGTTGCATTTATTGAATCATAGACCCCTTTCCTAATAGAAGGCCATCCTTAATCTTAAGTTTTCAATGGATTTTGTAAGGGATTTTGCACTTCCTCCTCAATATCATAGTGCATAAGTATGGTAGGGGTATTTGGGATGATTTCCCCTCCTTCCAAATGGGGATTCTTGTGCAAATATGTCAAATATCATTGGTATAATCATGACTAGGGTTTATTTCCTTACAACGTGCTCCTTCTTTCTCCTATTCCCTTTTGAGGTTTAAAAGGCACTTTGTGCTCATTGTAAAGGGTTCTTCCCTTGTTTCTCTATATATACATGTATTTTTCATCCTTTGCAATTATAAACTAGGATTGTATTTGTATTAATAAAATTTTCTATTTCCACCTCCTTTTCCCTCTTTCATTCTATGTAAAAAATTATTTTTTTTGTTCGGTAAATTGCTACTAAGGGGCAACACCCATCGCTTTTGATTGGATCTATGAACTAGTGAGGCCACATACAGGGGACCTCATCCCTGATATCTCCAAACCCACCACTATTTCCCACCACTGCTCAAGTGATTCCGATGGTGTCATAACTGCTGACTTTAAGCTTTCGCTCCATTGGTGTGAGTTGAGGCGAGATCCACTGTTGTTGTTTCCTTTGTTGTTCGCTCACGGCTAAACCCATCACTATTTCCCACTAATGCTCAAGCGATCCTAATGGTGTCATAACTGCCGAATTTAAGCTTTCGCTCCACTGGTACGAGCTGAGGTGAGATCCACTTTCACTGCTTTCTCCTTGCAGCAATCCCATAATCCACTGTGGGATTTGAACTTTAGACAACCCAACTGCTGCCCTTGCAACTTAACTGTTGCACTACGGGGTCAACCCCTCATGTAAAATATTATTACATCTATGCACAAATGAATATTTATTAATTTTTTATGTCTATATATTGTGTTAATATTTTTTGTAGTTTCTATTTTGGATCATCTCTTTCCATTTTGGTGTCTATCAAACTCTAACCTCCATGCATACTTATAGGAGTTGGTATAATATAAATTTGTGTGAACATCCCCAGTAATTATTATTGATCCTTTGTGCTATTTTAGGTAGGAAGGAATAGCCTTAATCTAGGTGTATCACCACCCTTTTATTTTCTATATTTGTCTCTTCCCTTTTTGTTCTAAAAGCTGGTATACTAGATAAGTTTAGAGTTATTTAGTGGGTATTGTAGACATGCAAAACTAACATTCTGCATTTATCAACTGAACTAGGTGTTGCATTAGGCCCATTCATCACTTTAATCCATTCATTAAATAATCTCATTTATCAAATAAACATTATCATTCAACCTTCATCTTGCATCATCCATTTAAAATTAAATAAAATCAGGACTTCATTTAAATCAAATTCTAAATCATATTCCATCATTTTCTTAAATAAATCAATTATCAAAGTCTTGAAAGTCAAATCATCTAATCAGCATTAATCAGCATAATCATCATCTAATCCTAATCTAATGCTAATCACATCCCACTTGCATTATCTAGACCTATCCACTTGCACAATAAATCAATTTTATTGATTTATTAAAACTTCATTTCCTTTCTCAATATGACAAGTAAACAGCATTTATTGCTCTTCTTTCTTGTCCCCCTCTCAAAATTTATTGCAAATTTGAATTCAAAGGCCTCCCCTTGGGCACTCTTTTCCCAAATCTTGCATACATCAACTAATCACATGATGACAAGTGTCCTCAACTCATTGGCTTGTTTTTGATCCCACATTGGTCCCTCTTCAACACTTAGCATTTGAAATCTTTAAATAGGTGCTTCATCTTTGAGCAAATCCTCCACCACCGGCGTAAAGGTTACTCTCTCCATTTGAGATTTGATCTTGTTCATCATCACTCCACCATCTTCATTGCATTTTCAATTTGAGCTTTGATCAAGGATTGGGAAAGGGTCACTAGCACATGTGACACCAATCCAACTATGGAATAGGTAATTTGTTGAATATTTTCATTATGCATTTGGTTTTCCTTTATCTTTTGTGGCATTTTGGAACATTTGCAATGTATTTCATAGGAGTATTCTTGAAGGATTTGTTGATACGAACCTTGGTTTGAGATTAGTGTTTGCAGATTTTGAAAAGTATGCTCACAATTTGGCGCTAGAAGGAGGGCTAAGTCTTTATTTTGATCCATAAAGTACATGCAGATTTATTGATTTATCTCAGCATTTTGATATACAGTTGGCTTCTCTACGTTTTTCATGATACTTTTTTTTTTTCTGACTGACAAAGCTTATATTGGCAGATTTTTGAAAATAACCTTGAAGATATGATCTAGTATAATGTAAATGTTCGTGTTTATACAATTGCTTTATTGCTCATCTCTGTGGTTGAATGAAAGAAAAAAAAAAGATATCCCTACCACGTATTTGTTTTTTTTTAGGGACATTAGGAAATCTTTGTTCTCACAATGTGTATGTTCCTCTATGTTCACAGCAGGAACTTCCCTCTATTTAATCTGTTGACAATATAAACTTTATGAATTTGCGGAAGGCGCTGCAATCTATATGTTTTCTGTTGTTTCTTTTGTAGAACCATAATTGATTCTTGAACCTTACTTAGTGTGTTAGGCGTACTTGATTATTGTTGCAGAGTTAGAGAATCATTTCTCCATTTGACCACATCAATATTTTATTTCTCTGCATTCATGAATTTCGTTGGGAAGAACACTTGTTTAGGCGTAAAAATCAGCAATAGTGTTGCTTAGGAAAATGCACCACATTTGGCGCGCCATAGATTCCCAAATCTGGTGTTACGACAAACAGGAATGAATGCATCTGCTACTTAAATGTTCACCATAGCTTCACAAATCTTTATTGTATATGGAAAGTTATTTAGAAACAAGATTGGCGCCCATATTCTGTTCCACGCATTTAAAAAGAGTATTGTTTACTGTTGCTTAACTCCCAGGCTGCGCATTGAGTTAAGAAGCATTGGCTGCAAAATAAACGTAGTCACCCATTCACAAGTGGACGGTGAGTTTAAAGCTACCACCCTCCAAGCTGCTAGTACAAATTAAGCTCGATCTAATCTCATTATCTCATTAAGCGTAGTAATCAAGAAGGAAAAGACAGCTCAATTAATTACCTGAATCATCGCTGCTACTAGCATTGTTCCCTGTCAGCTGATTACCAACTGCGTAAGCTTTGTTTGTTGCTGATAACTAAAACCAGTCGCTTAATGCTTTGGTCTCTCTCCTGTCACTCATTATCACCATAAGTTGAGTTGTTGGATAAAAGTCTTTGAAATTTACTCTCTGGATTTCAGTTGGTGTCAGACCAGCCCCTTATTTTCGAAACCATTATTCCTAAAGCTTTGAGCGGACTGAGGGGCTTGCGCCTAATGCAAAATTTGTGTGTAACAATTGCATTCAGCTTTGAAAACCGCACACTGTTGTTCCTTTTGTACGCTGCATGGTTTTGGATTCCTTGAACAGATGTTGACACATGAATATGATTGATAGCTTTGTCCATGCTTAGAATAATATCATGTACTGCTACCTACTCATTTGAAAATTCTAAAAGTTTATCTTGTTGTCCTGCCAACGCCTTAATTGAAAAATTATTACACACTCTTTCAAAGGTACTTTGTATTATTTTTATTCTTTAAGGCATTTATATGGCTGTGGAACAAACTTGTGTTGCGGAGATATCTTGTGAGTTTTTTTACGCTGAAGTAGGTGGAGGGGCAACGATGTTCAATAATGACCTTTAGGATGTTATCATGAATTTGTAGGGCTTGAGTAAAGTTGTTAAGACTCATGCACTCATGCATTTATGTTATAGCTTGCAAAATTTATCAAATCATTGTGATCCAACATTTGAAAAATTTGGGATAACATTTTGAAAGACTTGTCCTTTTAAGTTGATTCATTGATATAATCCATTGAGCTTTGTATTATGAATCATTTTCACCATTATGACCCTAGTTAAATTTGAAATTTATGGTGAAAGACTTACTCTTTGTGATTGATTGATAAGGGAAGAAATGGATCTAACAAGTGTGATATTTTTTCAATGACATTACTATCAAAGCAAAAAGTCACTTTTAAATATTTCTTTTATTATCATTGGTTTTCTTTTTATATCATGCTATTGTTTGGTGTTAATAATCAAAAGACATTTAATGTTTTTAAAATCTCACATGATTTGTCCTTTTGATTGATAGATACAAAAGCAAACAAAGGAAAAGCGAAGGAGGTACAAGCGAACAAACGAAGGCAAAAAAGGAAAATCAAAGGTGAAAAGGTACAAGGAAAGCGAAAAGTCAACAAAGAGAAGGCTATCAAATGAAAACCAAGGAGGGGAAATTCTTTTTTTGAAAACACAATGTGTTTTTAAACACTTTAGTGTTTGATCAACACTACCTCAAGAAATTGTTTTTCTTTTCATTTTAGAACACTAATTTTCATTTGGGTCTAAAACGAACAATTTGATTTTCATTGCAAAGGGCTTAAAACGAATCTTAGGACAAACTTACTAGAGTTCGTTTTGGGTTAAAAATTGAACAAGCAATCTTCATATTTCATTTGGTGTTTAAAACAATTCATACTGCTTTAAGGTATAAAACGTAACAAGTGTTTGAATTGTGTGATTGTCTTTGAGTATCGTGATCCTCTCCTTGCGCCAGGCGATCTAGGTAAAGCAGAAACACTCAAAAATACATTTTTATTGCTTTGAAACACTTCAATTTGGGCTTAAAAATTGAACATCTTGTGCGAAAGGTGAGTAGGGCATTTTCGCTGCAGACATTCTCTTTGTGCCATCAAAAGATCGATCGAAGTTACTTGACAGGCTCCGCTTTTGTTCATCTTAGAGGCCCTTTGGGAAAAAGTACTCACCCAAGGGACGACTCAACCAGTAACACTCTAAAGCTAAGAGTATTTCCAGCTAGGATATAAATGAGGGTTTTGGTTAAACGCCATTATCACGCGGTTGGATCTGACAAGATGGATCTGAAAGGGGACTCTTACCATATGGGTCAATCTCCACGAACGGAAAGTCCTTACTAGAACCTATGTGCTAGAATTTGCTAAAATCCTTAATCTATTTGTTGGAAAAAGAACGGTTATCTCGGCTACCCCACACTCTGCCTTCTAGTAGAGATGGAAAGCACGCCATGGGAGTTTTCATGGTGTTGGATGCTTGGCTGCCCCCGGATTGGACGCACGAGCCGTGGAGGGAGCCGCTGGGGCCGGGCATCTAACCATCCGGCTAGGAGATAAGTATAGCTAGACTTGTCCAAGTGGAATCCAACAAATATTGTCTTACACATCCATAGGGCTTGTAATTATTCTTTGTTTGAAAACATAGTGTGTATTCAAAAACATTTTGCAAACAAACATTCAACATGGTTCTCAAAATTTCAAACCCTCTTTAAGACAAATATCATTGACTCAATCCATATGTTACTGCTTTCCCTGTGGATTCACGTTCGTAGAGGTTCCTAAGCATTGGATTATATCTCAATTTGTCTTCTTGAGTAAACAATAGGAAAACCCTTGCCTTAAGTTCATTGAATTTCCACATAAAATATCTTGTGGGGTTTAAATAAATTAAGACATTGGACATCTCAGTTTGAAACCTTAATCAAAAGAGAGTGTTTTGGTAAAATAAATCCATTAAGAAAAGCTAAGAAAAATGAAATTTCATGTGTAAGCAAAGACTCCAAATCCCAAAAGCAAAAATCATTGATTGGAAATCCAAAATGTTCAAATCATTCCTTGTTAACAAGTATCTTTAGGAAGCATATGCATGCTCTTCAATACTCAGGTCTTGAAAATACAGTGGTATTTTAGGTTCATCTAGGGATCAAAACAACCAAACTCTTCATCCATCTTCAAAAACATCCAAACATCTATCCAATAAGTCATCTTTTTGAAAAACCTTGAAATCATCCTTGAAGTGCTAGGCTTTTATGACAAACCCAAGCAAACACCACAAAATCATTGAGACCAAGTCCTCAAAACATTTATCAAAACACCTTTATTAGGAGGTGTGAATGCATCCTTGCATTACCTTAGTCAAAGTCATCCAAATCATCTTGTCTAGCTTAGTGTATGTAGATGAATCCTTCTCCATATACTTAGTGAAACAATCATTTGAATGGTAGGTGTGGGTAGATGCATCCTTCTCCTCACACATATCCAACCATCATCTTTGAACACAACTATCCTTTAGATCATTATCAAACATCTAGGGTCTTTTGTTCAAAAATCCAAAACAAAATCCAAATCAAAGATCAAGGACAAAATCTCAAAATCCAAAAATCAAACCGATCAAAAATCCAAAGCCTAGTATTTCATTCAAGATCTATCAAAAGTCAAAACATCCATAACATCCATCTTTGAACATCACCATCATATCATCATCACGTTTGATCCTAAAAGGCATCCTAAAAACTTTCACTTTGGGACATAAAATAGAGATTAAATCCAAGGAATCAAGAGATTCATCTCCCATATTTCCGAAGATTGATCCTTGTTTTATGGTTCAAACGAGATCTCAATACAAGAAGAGCATGGAAGCCCACAAAGAAACTCCCGCTTCAAGTGACCTTAGCCAAACAAATGCAGAAATGAATCTTGCAGAATCAAGCAATCCATTGGTCCCCTCATCATCACAAAACCCACAAGAAGAAAATCAAGGGGAAGACCTCACCTTTGGAATGTCTCGCGAAGAAATAACTGAAATGCTCCAAAATCCGGATAACCATAGAATCATCAACATCATGATGAAACTTAACCCTTCGTTGTACATGCTTGAACTAGCAAAGCAAGGGGCCAAGTTGCCTTCGGATTTTGATGTGAGCACCATAGTAGAGACATCTTTTCCGCCAATCTCATCCACCATCCCCATTTCATCTACACCTCCATCCCAAAACGTCACACAAAACATTCCAAAAATCACGACATCGATTGCTCCAACTCAACCAAATGTCAACAAGGGAAGCACATTTCTCAATGAACTTCAATCACATCCCCTTGTGAATAACCAAAACTTGGACGCAAACACCACAGTGGAACAAAACACCCTCCAAAATTCATTACACCAAAATGTTCCTCTCAATTTACATTATGACCTATCATCAACATCATTTCATGGAGCATCACAAACACCTCTTCCCACGAATTCACAAAAAGAGGGAGACATATTCGGACCAGGGGGCATTTTTAACACCACAACGCTCTCGCAAGGATTCACCCCCCTCACATTTCCACCTATCCCACCACTATCATTATCATGCACATCACTCCTTGGCTTGGGGTTGCCTCCCCTACCAAGCATCAATCAAACCGCTATCCCAACCATGAATCAAAACATTTTTCCAAACGCTCAAAACTTATTGTTGACATCACAACAACAAACGACAAACACGCAAGCAATGGAAACATCATCAAACACCCCCACAACATTGCAAAACATGGTCTCTCAAGGGCCAATCACATCAACGATGCCACTTACCACATCAACAACACCATCCACCAATCACGCAATCAACATGACAACACCATCTACTAACCAAATGATCAACACAACATCACCATTCACCACCATCACCCCCATCACCACCAACATTCACCATGGTCAACCAATTCGATGCAACATTGTGTCGCCCAAAGAGGCTATCAACAAGTAAAACAAAAGCGCAAATGCCAAGCTGCATTACAAGCACAACAAGCACAACAAGACAAAGCTTCTATTGCAACAACAACAACAACAAGTCAGCCCCACACAAGCATTGGGGCAACAGCAGTCGCTTAAGCACAACTTTATTGCAACAACAAACTACACAAGCTTAAGCACAAGCTCGCTATCAAGACAACAAGCACAAGTAATAGCACAACTTCTTGCACACAACAACAAGCAATGGAGCATGCCCAACAAGGATTAAACAATATCAAGAACAACAAGAAGCAATGACGTATAGCCCAACAACAAGCGGGGAACAAGAACAAGCGAACAAGCCGCTTGCTGGAACAAAGCAACAAGCTTAACAACAAGTGTAACAACAAGCATTGTTAGAACAACAAGTGCAACAACAAGCAAAAAATCCTAGCAATGCATCAAGAGCAACAAACAAGAATTTTTCACCAAAAGCAAGTAGAAGCCCACTACCGCCACAACATACCGGGAGCAATTATCAAACAATGCAATGTCCAACTCCACCCATCCAAACTAACCCATCCATCCAAAACCATGATTACAACACCTCAAAACACATTCATCCCACCCCCTCATCCTCAATGATATGATCGACACAATCTGCTGTTTCACAACAAGTACCGATCTTCAATCCCAAGCTAACAACCAAAACGTTAGGCAATCCTAGTCCCTATCCATTCGATAGAGCCTAAACATGAACCATTCCCTAAGGGATTCAAGATCCCTGAATTTTGACAAATATCGAAAATTTGGGAAACCCCAAGATCACATCGTGGAATTCCGTGTTCATTGTATGGAGGTTGTATGACTATACTATTCCATGCCATTCCTAGAGCTTAAGCAGCAGGAAATGCTATAGAATGGTTCTCTCGCTTACCTTCAGGCATTAGGACATTCGAAGAAATTAGAGATGCATTCATTAGAAACTACGCCTGTAACATTATAATGGATGTTAGTCTCGAAGAACTCTACGCTCTGAAACAAGGAAAGAATGAATCTTTCGCTTCATTTCTTCAACGATGGCGATCCAAGGCCAATTGAAGAAAATGGACCATGCCAGAAGAGCAAAAATTCTGCACAATCATTACCAACCTTGAAAGCCGCTTGTCATTCCACCTCAAGGTTCAGGGAATCACCACCTATGATCAACTAATCTCCAAGGTGCTTAGCATCGAAAGAGCCCTTGCAACCCAACCCATCGAATCAACATCATATCACGAACCGCAAAACAATTGCCCACCCTCAAATTACAATGATAAACCTCATACATGGGCGAGAAACAAGAACATCACTAATGATGGTGTCATTGATGCAAAGGTGGTCATTAGTGGTCCACGCCAAAATACACCCGCACCGCAAATCCAACCACAATGCCAAAACACTCATCACACAACATATCAACCCAACAATAACGTCAACGACCAAAGAGGACCACCTCAATGCAAAACATACCCCAAACGAAAAATACACTACTTTGGGGGAACCACTTGAGGACATCATGAAAAAGCTAATCGACGAAAAACTCATTCAAGCTCCTACATTTGAAAATTATCAAGAACCTGATGTCAAACCTCCTTGGTACAATGAGAATCAACTGTGTGAATTCCAAAAAATCAAAGGCCACACCATAAATAATTGTATGAGACTCAAGAACATCATGCAAGATCTCATTGACAAAAGAATCATAAATGTGGAAGCACCTACTGGGAATCAGGATCTTAAGATCTACATGAATCCGATGCCAAATCATGGCAACAAGGGAAATAACAAGGATAAAGGAAAAGGCAGTGTAAATCATATATATGAAACAGTTGTTGCCAACCTCAATGAAAACTGCATGGTCATCATGATCAAAGGTGCCCATGCCGAAGACTATGGAGTCACCACAAGAGGTGGAAAAGTCACCATTGTAGGGTCATCCCAACCCAATAGAGTCCCTACATCAAGAGTCGTTCCGTATAGCTACAATGTTGTAGACCAGCTCAAAAGAATGCCAGCACACATCTCCATCATGGAGTTGTTAAAAATCTCATCGGCCCATAAAAAGATCCTCGAAGAAGCATTAGCCTCATCTACCATCCCCGCAGACCTCGATGCAGAACAATTCCAAGCTATGGTCGGAAACATCATAACGCCTAACCTCCTTACATTTTTCGACCAAGATTTTCCCACCCAACCATCTCACAATCGTGCACTTCACTTGGAGGTCATTGTGAACAAAAGCAAAATCAAAAGGGTCCTGGTGGATGGAGGTGCAGGTTTAAACATTTGTTCTTTTAGCCTCATCAAGCAGTTAAAGATATCAGAAGATTCCATTGACAAAGGAAAGGGCATAACAATCAGAGCATATGATGACCAAGAAAGAGTGTCACAGGGCACAATTAAGCTCCCTATCCAAGTAGGGCCAACACTTATGGAAACCACCTGTCAGGTCCTAGACCTCGACTTACCATACAACATTCTCCTGGGACGCCCATGGATCCATGCAATGAAAGCCGTAGCATCAACCTCCAATTCAATGTACCCAATATAATGGATGTAAGAGGGTTACCATTCATGGAGGACCCTACGGGCTTTCATAATCGCTAGCGAACCTCGAAGCCAAATATTACAAAAATCCCAAGTGCCAAAAAATGATGAGGGCCCATCCACATCATACATCGATCCCGCCACTCTCGCGTCCACTTCTGCGACAGAGACACCCACCATTCCCACCATATCCGATATCAAGCTCATCATCCAAGAGGACGGTTGTGGAAGTTATAAGTTGCCTAACAATGCTTTTGTGATAGGAGAGTTACCACAATCTCCAAGATCACGAGGACGCCCACAAGAAAATCAAGCTCCCTCATCACAAACCTATTCTCAAAATTATCCTGAATTCACAAGGTGGGGACCCACAAGGAGGTGTACTTGAAGTGTATCCATCAAAACATGTTGTACTGAGATGAAAGGATCGAATACCGAATTA
>VDFB02162426.1:0-16477 GCA_007258455.2 Sequoia sempervirens | reverse complement strand
ATATCTGAATGAAGGATTTAGAGAGATAGGAATGGGGCAATGATCATTATCTATTGTTTGTTGTGCTTGTTGGATGTTCTTGTAAAATAACTTGGTGAATACTTGCTTTGTTAGGTACATCCTAACAAGGTTTCTGTATGTCAAGTGTGAACAAGAATACTCCTATCTACTTGTTGATTCAAAGTCCATTGCACTAGGTACAATGCCATCTTGGTTTCTTTTTACCTTGATGCATCATACCTACGTGTGTTATCAAACATAAGGTAAGTAGCCCTTTTAAAATCCTAATCCTGGATAAGCAAATCATCATCATTTATCATCATCATCATCATCATCTATCATCATCATCATCTCTAATAAATTCTCTCCAGATCATGGACTTGTGAGATCCTCTTGTCATCATCTCATTTCCACACTAATATCATCATCACCAATGCATCCATCATGCATACATCTTGCATCCACAAACTATCAGCATACCACATATCATTCATATCATAATAGGAAACATCAATGATTTCACATGCATTGCATTTGTATCATCATCATAATATAGATCTATTAGTCTACGCATTTAGATAAATCATCTATTGCATAATCATAGCATATCACATCATGTCATCATTTAAGTTGTTTAGGATAATATAGATTTGTTATTCTAAGCATCTTAAAACCATCTCATTTGCATCATCATCCATGACCATCCATTTTGAACCTCTTTATCATGAGATCGACCCTCAAATCAAATATTTTCACTCGATCTCTCGAGGGGGCAATGTACCAGTGTACCTATTTCCACTGGGGCATCCAAAAACTTAGAAATTTTTTGAATTTTGATCGTGACAATTTTATTCTTTGAATAGCGCAACAAGTACATTGCTTCAAGGGTAAATCTTAGACACGTCAAATTAGCATTATGCATATGCATCCGCTCATTCATAAATCAAATTCACATTGATCCATTCAGTAGGAAAATCAAGTTCATCGTCCATTTAAATTAAATAAATTAACTTTATTTGATTTAAGCCTACCATTACCTCATTTAAATACATCAAATCCTAACATTTCAGTAATCCACCTTTATCTTGCATCATCCCTTTTGATTTAAATAAATCAAATATTTGAGTCAAATTGGTCAAACATCCTAATCATCATTAAACTAATCTAGCCATGATAATCACACTTGCATCCTCTAGATGAATTCCACTTGCACAAATAAATCCATTTATTGATTTATTTAAATCATCATTTTCACTCAACATAGCATTTATGGGGAATATTCCCTCAAGTTTTAAAAATATGACAAGTTGATTTGTCCCTCCAACATTGCATTTATTTCTCATTTTCTTGTCCCCTCTCAAAATTTATTGCCCAATTTTGAATTTGAAACTCCCTCTCATGGGCACACTTCCCAAATCTTGCACATCACTTGGCCTATCACCACTTGACAAGTGGCCTCTTCTCATTGGTGGATGTTCTTTAGTCCCACATTCATCCATTTGGCCAATCTCTCACATCAAGAAATCTTTAAATGAGGCATCATTCTCCACAGTGGATCAAGCTAATGTAAAGTCACTCTCATGAGAACTAATTTTTTCCCATCTTAGCATTCCATAACATTCTTCATAAATTTCATCTCTAGCTTATTTATCAAGGATTGGGAAAGGGCTATTTTCAACAATAACACCAATCCACTATGAAATAAAGTTTTATTATGTTTTTATATGCTTACATTTCATTATCTTTGTTTTATCTAGTTTGCATATTTTATCATAGTCAAGTATTTCATAGGGATGTTAAATATAATGTTTTTCAAAGGACTAACATGATGATATTATGTTAATATTGTTAACCATTTGCAGATTTGATGTCCACATTAAGAATATAATCTGTATCAAATTGAATGTAGTTTCTAAACTACTAGGTTTATTTAGAAAAACAAAATCTATTTGGTGAAAATTTGAAATTTCAATGCAATAGTACTTAAATTTCAGGGAAAAATGAGAAGTAGGTATCTTTTTTACTAGCCTAACCACAATAAAGTGATAATATTTTTTATTATATTTTAGATATAAGTAGAGGAATCATGTCCCGATGTGATGTATATTTTTTTGTAATTTTTTTCCAAGTAATTTAATTAATTATGAACTTTTTATTAAAACTTTTAAAAAATATAAAAAAATCGTATGTCTAACCACCTTTACTTGGTCAAAAGTTCATGATTTTTTTTTTAATCCTATAGTATGTGAAGCATATAATGTAACACATATTTTGGATTCAAAAAATGTGATACCATTTGAAAGGTATAGATGTATTTTAATCAGCCTATCAATTAGGACTTTACTCATAATTCAAATAGAAAATGAATAATAATAATTTATTAAATTCAAAGTAAAGTAGAATTTATACTGTGGAAAGCTAAGAATCTCATTTAAAAACCATTTTCGCTTCACCAATTTTGGGTTAAAAAAAAGACATCAACCACATACCTTACACATACCCATCATATCACCACTTTTTGGCCCATCTTGATCTTGCATATACTCTTACTAAAAATAGTAAGTGTATATTTTTTGCTATTTTTGACACCTGACTATCTTACATCTCTTAAGTGCCATCATGGGACTGAAAACAACTGAAGAAAATGAAAAAAACAATTTTTTTGGGGTGATGCAAAATTTCCCTACACCACTGGATGCTCCTACATCACTTCATGATTATTGTGAGAACTACCCTTTCCCCCTAATTCATGATTAAGTTATCACTGGATTAAGAAACTCCCTAATGGGTTGTCCTGGACCCCACTTTGGGTTTTGGCCCCCATTGAGAGCCACTCCCCCTACTTATAAACTAGTAAACCCTACAAAATAAGCAAGGAAAATATCAACTTCCACACTAAACATAATCATATGACTCCAAACACCATCCAAGGCATGGACCCTCTTGCACACATAACACAATCATAAGAATCAATGCAACACATAACATTTCTCAACCCCTTACAAAGTGAAATCAACAACAAAACCACACACACATAATATTCTCTCTTAGCCTCTAAAAGACAATCATAACAAATTACACATTGACACCCTCTTTATACAATCACCAATACATTCCATTTTACAGTAACCAACATTATAGAACAAGCAATAATTCAACTAGTACAATGTAAAATATAGTATTCCACATTCCTTCATTTATCTAAATATACTCAAATCAATTTCTTTTCATTTTATATAATTTTCCAATTTAGTTTACTAAGATAATTCATTAACCCACATAACAAAAATATATTTTTTAATTATAGCCATGATATATATATATATACATACATACATACATACATATATACATATATAAATATATATAAATACATATATAAGTATGGATATATATTGTATCAGAATGCAAATTTCATTATAATATTCCAAATTATAAAATAGCAACAACATATATATATTTATGTTTATATTTAAATACTAAATCGAATCACTAACCATTTATTAGAGTACACGAATTACATGATATCAAATTCAATTAAATCAAATATCAAACAATAATATGAGCATCGAACATGAATACACAGTATATCGATTATAATACCAACATAATAAAAATAACATTTGGGACACACTACACAGGGAGATTGAATGATTAACATGTAATATAAACATAAAATATTAAGAGTTTGTAACCTATAGATTTCTCAAGACAAGAATACTAACCCTAAAGTGGGAAAGAAGGCATTCGGCCGACGATCATGGTTGGGCCAACGTCAAGCATGGAATATATGCGAGAAAAAATAATTGATTATAAAGCATATCATATATGTGATATGCTTAACATTTGATACCACTCCTAACATATGCATTTGTTATAAAATATGGTGTGCACTATGTAATACACAAAAAATTAAAGATATAGGAAATGCCCAAAATGCATGCAAAGAAGCCAATATATCAAAATATCACTAGAACCCGTATTCCACAAATTCAAAGCCTATAGTATTTTTACTCAATCATCAATGTAAGGCATGTTAATTATAAATAAAGTAGTGATTGTCATTGCTAACGTAATACCCCCTCATTTAAATTATAGACTATAGTATTAACCTGACTTTAACCATAACAAATGCAACACATGAAAATAATTCTCATGTGGTTATAAACAAGAAATACACAGCCTAAACATTTAGTATATACTTGAATCACTGAGAAAGGAAGGGAAAGCACTATGTTTTGTGTGGAACAAAAAACATAGAAAGAAAGGCACTACCAACAGCCTCAAAGCAAGCTCAGACTAACCCAAATTCACCACACACCGCAAGTACGCATGGGATGAAAAAGAATCAAGCTTAATAAATGTATAATTTTTTAAAAGAACTTGGGTAAATGAATTAAAAAAAGTACTCGAAGAGAATTGGGTTTCATAGAAACAAGAGGCTAAAAATTTTATACAAATCAATTTACAACAAAGGGTTTAGTAATTTCTAGAAAATGTGTAACGCCCCATCGCACAAACCCCAAACGAAAAACTAAAAACGCAACAATTTTTTTTTGAAACATAAGGAATGCACTTTAAGTATTCCAAAATGACTAATGTTTCAAGTTGCACATCAAAGTCACTTGGGGTACACGAGGTGACATTACAAAACTAACCCATAAAAAGTTAACAGATGAAACATTAAATTACCAATTACGTATCCATTCATTCACATAGCATGATTTAAAACATTCATTAACAATAACCAAAATGATAAGAATAATCCATATAAAACCATACATGAAAAGATAATAAATTAATCATGAAGATATTAAGTACATATTTCCATAGATACACATAACATCAACAATATTTACAAATGGTAGTTCAAGAATGATTTACATGGTATGATAATACATTACATCATTATAATAGTGCATCTCAATGAACACATATACAAAATTACATTATAGGTCTTCCCAACGCATGTGGGAGTGATACATCAAGCCATATAATACATTTCGAGTAAAAATATACATCTTATAACACATGAATCCTGGATCAAACTACATCAGCAAAACTCTACACTAAATGGTACAACTGCATCATAAGGGGACCCAATAGGGTGCGTAGCAGGTTCCACCCAACCACCCCCATTCTAGGAGTAAATAAGGAAGGATCCCCAACCAAGCACATCCAAATAGTAAGGCAAGACTAAACTCCATACATGAAAAGCAAGAGAACACAAGATATATCTCATAACAACAATAAACATCCAAAACATAATAATAGACCACTTCCAAAGGACTTCAATAAAGCAAATCAAAGGAATACTAGAGGAGAGTGTCATTACATGTCCTCACATGGATTATTCAGAGAACCTATCACAAGGTGCCACCTCGATCTATAGTTATCGTGAAAGCCAATCTCAAGGTGCCACTCCATAGGGTTACTCATGCAGAACCGTTAACCTCTCATGAGGAAGAGGCAAAGATCATGCCAACCACGGCCTTCTTGGCCCACCTTTAGTCTATGATAGCACTAACAGGAAGACGAGGCATCCATAATTATCTTATTAATGCTTAACTACCCACCCCCTAATTAATTACTTAGGTAATCACTTATTACTCTAACTCTACTGTGGGTTACCTTGACAACCCCTTTGTGTGCTAACCCCCACGTAGAGCCATTCTCCCTAGAACCCAAAACATAAAATCCAACACCAAGGAGTTGTACCACAAGAACACTGAATCAACAAATGGAACATCTGCGAGGCAAATCCATCTTGCCAAAATCATAAGAAACACATCCATAAAATGGTACAACCCATGTGTAAACTCAAGTTAGAACTATTGCCAAGAATAGGAATAAATATCCAATTAATTGATCAAATATAAGCATCAATTTGCCCACCTTTAGAAGTCCCTAACCACAACTTAAGCTCCTACAGAAGGAAAGACTAACCCAAGGGCTTTTTCCCACAATACAAAATCCCAATTAAGAGAAAACCACAATTGATTCAATGAATAATCTTGAGAATACACAATTACGTAAAACAACGCCATATAATACATTTCAATACACAATAATTTCATCAAGAAAATAATTAAATTAATTTACTCGAGAATATTCAACATAATTTAAATCACATAGTCTATCTCTAATTTACTGGATTACACTAACATTATAAATTTATTTAATTATTCATAATCTCAACATAAATAAACATCATTATATTATATATATATATATATATATACTCTATTATATGTATATACATATATACATATACGTATATATAATATAATAAAATATATATTAAATTTTTCATTTAAAACATATTATAAAATTACCCATATTAAATCTTTGTAATTTATAGCTATATATAAATATATACATATATATATATATATATATATATATATATATATATATAATATATAATATAATATAAATATTATTATTAATATATATATATTGATATCTATATATAATATAAAAAAATGAATTTAATGAAAATTGAATTAAAAACAAGTTTTTTAAGAGCAGACCCACACAACCTATCCTGCATACTTTCCTATCGGAGGCCGCAACCCACATGGTTGCATCCAGTAACCTTCACTACTGAGCGCAGCCTTGACTATTGTGCGCAACCTATGGTCTGTGCATAGTACCATAGGGGTCGGGGGTGGTACGACGGCCGCCGACCACTCCCCCACATAAATAAATTTTGTTTTATAATTTATTTTTTAATTTTATTTCTTCCTCCAAAACATAAACTTAGAATCTGTACTGTATCAAAAATAATAGATATATATATTTTTTAAAAGGATAGTACATGACATATACAAATATATATATAGGTGTATGTATAATTATATTTTCCTAAATAATACAAAATAAATAAACAAATAGGATGAAAACCTAGTCCAACTCATTTTCCTTCAATCACGAATAAATATGGGTATACAATTTTAATACCCTAATAAATTGATTTTCTTTCATATCAAGAATTTTAGCAAAAGATTTATTGAAGAAATTCAGAAAAATTTCAATAGATTTCTACATAATACTTAAGGTTTAACACGATATTTTTTTCTAAAAAAAACCCTCTTTCAAAAATAGAGAAATTGATTTTCAAATATGGCAGACATGATTGTTTTTTTTTTTGTTTCCCTTACAGAACAATGAATTAATAAATCAAAAGAAATAATAATTTTAAAAGAACCTAGAGTCCTTTGTTTGATTTCAAATCCACCAGCACGACAACCCTTCTTCCTCTTTCAAAAATAGAATCCCTCTACAGTTCCTTCTCCAATTCCTTTCTTTAGCTTACTTCTGGATCAATAATCTATTTCCCTTACCAAGAAAATTTTTTTACAGAGAAACACCAATTTTTTTTTTTCTTTTTTAGACAAAATCCAAAAGCCCTTCCTGTATGTGTGTAGAAACTTCTCTTTTCTCACAATAAAATAAGGAAAAATAAATGAAGATCTTTTTAAAAAAAATTAAAAAAAATCCAACCCATCCATTGGTTCTTTTTATTGCTTTAAAAGCTCACACTTATCTCACAATTTTTAATTAAAAATTCATTAATTTCACATTTATTCTCACATGATATTATCCTTAGATTTTATAATATTAATATTTTGAATAAGACAATTACAATTATCACAAACATTATTTATTTATATTAATTACTCTATCCTTTTTAATTAATTAAATATCTTTTAATTTACAATATTTTAAATCCAACATTTAACTAAATTACAATTACATACAATTAATCATATCTACAAGACAACATTAATTAATCCGATATAAAATAATGATAAATTAAATAAAAACTATCCACAAATAAATAAATAAACAACAACAATACTAAGATGAAGACAATGTCAAGACAAGGACACTGAAAGACTCACAATGAGGTGATGGACTTGGGATGGGGAAACTTCCTTATCAAATCCATTTTTCAACATCATACCCTTTGGGTTAATTTAATGCTCACCTTGTCCTCCTGAAGTAGGTGGAATTGAGACTTTGTTCCTGCAATTCTTGCATACAAACAAATTTCATGTAGCATTTAAATATCCATTGCAAACACAACATGAAAGGTAATTGTGGGGTAGCAGGGCACTCACAAGTGAGTGATGCTACTCCATCCTTTCACCAAGACTCACTAGAAAACACATCAAAAACCATAACAACATAGAATCACAACACCATCACATATATTCTTAAGGAAAACCTTAGCATAACCAAATAATATAATCACCATATAATGTATCAGCAATCATCATAGTAATGCCAGGTGCAACTAACCAACCAAACTATGAATCCACACACAACTAAGTCGGTGAACTAATCACCATCACAAACCAAGTACCAAACCAACACATAAGAGTACCAAAGAGTATCAAGGAGTATCAAAGAGTATTAGAGTATCAGGAACATGAGGGGTATTACATCCTACCACCTAGAACATGGCTTACTTCTGGAAGCCAGTAAATAACTATAGGTATGCCAAGCTCTAATATGGGATGGATCCTCCCATGTCGCCAAAGTCTCATAATTTGGGTCCCACTAAACCCACACTTGTTCAATATCTCTGCCCCTGAGGGAGAGTCTCTAATGTTGTAGCATGCCCACAGGCTTGAGAGCTAGCTTCTCGTCCTCAACCTATAGAGCATTCCAATCAAGTATATGAGTAACATTAGGATAATATGGTCTAAGGACTGTTACATGAAAAACATCGTGAATCTGTGACAAAATGGG
Source organism: Sequoia sempervirens (assembly GCA_007258455.2). Classification (NCBI taxonomy): domain Eukaryota; kingdom Viridiplantae; phylum Streptophyta; class Pinopsida; order Cupressales; family Cupressaceae; genus Sequoia; species Sequoia sempervirens. Next base: position 7,717 of record VDFB02162426.1, on the reverse strand, counting down.
TGGCAAGTCTAGGCAGTAGGTAACAGGACCAATTATTTCTAGCACCTCAAATGGCCCTGCAAAGCGGGGCACAAGCTTAGAACCCTTTCCATAACGAATAGGGCTCTTCCATGGACGTACTCAAAGAAACACATGATCACAAACTACAAACTGTCGATCAAGTCTATGTGCATCAACATACTTCTTCTACCTATCTTGAGCTACTACAAGATGCTCTCACATGCAAGTTACTTGTTGTTCGATATGTCAAAGAATTTCGTGTCCAAGAAGAAACATGTCCTCTAACCGATCCAAGCTCAAAGTTGTATGAGAAGGATGATCTTATAAACCCTGAAAAGGAGCCATGTCGATCAAACTATGGTAACCATTGTTGTAGGAAAAGGGTATGTTCAGAATCATCATGGAAAAAATAGGCCCTTAAGTGGCAAAAAATTCAGAAAAATCAGTGTTAGGCAACTTGACATAAAAAATTTGAATAAGTTATCTATATTATTTTTAAAATATGTAAGAATAGAATCTGTAGAAAATTGAATGTAGTTTATAAACTACTAGGTTTATTTAAAAATAAATAAAATCTATTTGGTGAAAATTTGAAATTCCAATGCAGTAGTACTTAAATTTCAGGGAAAAAATAAGAAGTAGGTGTCTATCTGACCACCCTAACCATAATAAAATGATAATATTTTTTTATAATTTTTTATATATAAGTAGAGGACTCATGTCTAGATGTGATGCATATTTTTTTATAATTTTTTTCCATGTAAATAATTAATTATGAATTTTTTATTACAACTTTTTAAAAAATATAAAAACTCATATGTCTAACCACCTTAAGTTGGTCAAAACTTCATGAAATTTATTTTTTCTTTTTTTAATCCTACATTATGTGAAGCATAGAATGTGATGCATGTTTCACATTCAAAAAATATGATAGTGTTTGAAAGTTATAGATGTTTTTCAATCATCCTATCAATCAGGACTTTAGTCATAATTCTAATAGAAAATGAATAATAATTATTTATTAAATTAAAATTAAAGCATAATTTATATTGGTGGAAAGCTGAGAATCTCCTCTAAAAACCCTTTTCGTTTCATCAATTTTGGGTAAAAAAAAGTTGTCAGCCACATACCCTACAAATACCCATAATATTGCCACTTTTTGGCCCCACATGGTCCTGTACATACCCAAAACTTGACCAAGTGCAGATAATCTTCCCAGCATGATTGTTGGTCCATGACATACATGCAGAGCATATCCTTGAGCACTTGATTGAATCTCTCAATCTGACCATCTGTCTCAGGATGGTAGGAAGAACTAAAGTTCAATTGAGTCCCTAAGGACCACTACAAATATGTCCATAGCATAGATGTGAATACCAGATCTTTGTTAGAAATTATTTTTCATGGTATACCATGCAATCGGACAATGTCTTGCATGAACACCTTGGATACTGAAGATGCAGTATAGGAAGATTAGATAGGAAAGAAATGGGCCACCTTGGTTAGTCTGTCCACAATGACCATGATAGCGTCATGCCGCTTGGAAGACATAGGAAAGCCAATAATGAAATCCATAGAGTAATGTCCCACTTCCATTCTGGAAGAAAATGAGGCTGCAACAAACCTGCCAGATGATGATGCTCAGCCTTAACCCTCTAACATTCTAGACATCTAGCCACAAAATCAGCAATATCAAGCTTCAATCCTACCCAAAAATATAGTGAGCATAGATCTGCATACATTTTCTTAACTCTAGAATGTGTTGAATAAGGTGCCCAATGGGCTTCAGTCAAGATTAAGGTGTGAAGACCCTCTGTAGGAGGTACATAAATTTTACTTGCATAGCACAAGAAACCATAAGAATCTAGTGAGTATCCATAAAATTTTCCTTCCAAAGTTTTGCGCAAATCAATTTCAGATTTCACCTCTTGATACCAATTGTTTGAGGAGAAAGCGGTGAGGATCTGAATCCTCAAATCAACCTCGAGAGCCACTGTAGAAATCTCATGTCTACGTCAGCTTAAAGCATTTGTGACCACATTCTCTTTGACCTAGATATACTTCACTTCAAAATCATATTCGCACAAGAATTCCATCCACCTTCTTTATCTTGCATTTAGGTTCAGCTGCGTGAAGATGTATTGTAGACTGCAATGATCCATATGCAACTTGAACCAATTCCTTAAAAGGAAATGTATTCATCTTACCAGAGTATGAACCACAACAACCAACTCAAGATCATCTGTGGGGTAGTTCAATTCATGATCCTTAAGTTTATGGGATTCATATGCAATCACTCGCCCTTCTTGCATCAAAATGACCCCTAAGCCTTCCAAGGAAGCATTCGTACATACAACAAATTCTGCCATAGGATCTAGTACTGCCAAAATTGGTGCACTGGTCAACTTTTCCTTAAGAATCTAGAATGCTAACTGACATTGATCTGACCAAAGAATTTTTTTCCCCTTCTCGTGGAGAGAGGTGATGGGATGCACAATCCTAGAAAATCCCTGGATGAACCACCGATAATAGATTGCTAGTCCCATGAAATTATGAATTTCTAAGACATTTGTGGGCACGGGCCAATCCACAATGGCTTGAATCTTTGCAGGATCCATAGAAATTCCCTCACCTAAAATGACATGACCCAAATATTGAACTTCAGTCTTATAGAATTCATACTTTGCCACATTTGCATACAATTGATTGTCGCTTAAGCACTATAGCACATGTCTTAGATGTTCCTCATGTTCCTCCATAGATTTGGAATAAATCAAAATTTTATTGAGAAACACAAGGATGAATCTATCCAGATATGTTTAGAAAACCCCATTCATTAAGCTCATGAAGACTGAAGGTGCATTTGTTAACCCGAACGACATCATAGTGAAATCATAATGTCTATAACGAGTGTGAAATGTTGTTTTATGGATATCTGGTTCTGTAATCCACAACTGATGATACCCTGATTTGAGATCAATCTTAGAAAATACCTTCACCCCTTTTATCTAATCAAAAAGATCATCAATTCTGGGTAGGGGATATCTTTTCTTCACCATTACTTTGTTCAACTGTCTGTAATCAATACACTGATGGAGAGAACCATCCTTCTTCTTTATGAATATTATAGGTGCTCCCAAAGGGGAAACACTTGGGTGAATATACCCCTTAGCCAACAACTCTTCCAATTGTAGATGAAGTTCTTGAAGCTCCTACATTGTCATTTGGTACAGAGCTCGAGATATAGGCTCAGCGCCAGGTACCAGATCAATCCTGAAATCAATATCCTGCTTTGGTGGTATATCTGGTATCTCTTTTGGAAAAAAATCAAAAAACCCCTTAAGGAGTGGGTAATCATCCAATGACACCCCTCAACTATCCTCTGACTCAAGATAACCCACTAATACTACAAAAATCTGACATACCTACCGGAAAAACCTTTTTAGTTGCATGGTAGAGATCATTCGCAATGAAATGGGCCTTTGAATACCCATGATTTCCAACTCCTTTCTAGAATCATCAATGCACTGCACTACTTTACAACAATAGTCTATCATGGTACTATGTACACTCAACCAATCCATTCCTAAGACAACATCATATGAGCCAAGTGGTAGGATCTGGAGGTCCACCTTAGTTGGCAATGCCCCTATATCTAGACTGCAACCCTAAACAAGCTTCTATACTACTACCTTTGACCTTGAGGACAATTCAACCTACCATTTTACGCCTTTCCTAGATGCCACCAATCTACATTGCTATACTACTGAACGAGATATAAAAGTGTCAGATGCACCAGAATCAAAGAGTATGGAAATACTAGTACCATGCAACACACTTGATGTCTCGATCAAAGTGCCCTGATATTATTCTTGATGATTGTCCACTGCTATAAACACCTGATGTTCTCTACCTGCATTTCTCACTGTCGGCTTAGAAGTAGCTGGTCTCTAGCTAAAACTTGAAGTACTCCTTTGTGGACACTATCTAGCATATATGTCCCTGCTACCCACATGAGAAACAAGTTTTTCCTCGCCCAAATCCTCTAACACTAGACGGTGCACTTGACTGCTGAAAATTTCCTCGTGAAGGTGTCGACTATGTGCTTTGTGCAGACTACACAAAACGATCTGGTCTATTACACTGCCAACTTCGATTCTTCCTGTTCTGAGATCTGTCTCCCTACTGAGACTGTGATTTGTTCTATTTTTTCTATAACTATTGTTGCTACTACAGACCACCCTTAGAGGGTGCCTAAAAATTTTTGGAAGACCCTAGAGCTTGAGGTTGTCCACGTCTAGAACCAAAACCTGATGTTGGCACACTACCAATCTAAACTAATGTGTGTCCTCCCAATGCCATTGCCAAATTTTCTTCTACTAGATGGGCCTTCTCAACTGCTACCTCCATTTTCTTTGGCTCGAAGACTCTAACTCCACCACTGATTCGGGCGTTTAAGCCCCTAATGAAATGTTGAACCAACATTCCCTCATCATGACCGATTCCTATATATTGCTTCAATTCATAGAATCTCCACTCATATTGTTCAACGGACATCGACATCTACTTAAGGTCATGAAACTCATCTGCCCTACATTACTCCAATGATCAGAAAGGAAGTGAGCCCTAAACCTATCTAGAAATAGCTCCCATGTGACCATGCTGATATCTAGATGTAACTTTTTCTCTTCCAGCTACAACTAAGTGGATGCGAAGCCTCGCAGATGCATGACTGTGCATCAAGCTTTGGTATTGCTACCATAGGGGTGCATCGTGAAGCATCAATCCAAATCAATTAACCATGTTTTCGCTTCTAGACCTCCTCTAGAACCATCAAATGTAGGCGGGTGTGCTCTCATAAAGTCTCTCATATGACCAACTAGTGTTGCATCCTGATTTGTTGTTATCTCCCTCTGCCTTAGTGACCTTTCCCTTTCTCTCTCGACCTGCTGCTCCTCCTCCAGCCTGAGTCCCAAATAATCAAGAATCTCCCCCAGAAGGTGCTACGACTGTACATCTAAACTAGGTTGTTCTGTGTTCTCACCACCACTTGACATATTGTTTTGAGGATTCTGTCGTTCCCCATGTTCTTAGCCATGGGTACTTGGTGGTGATGGAATTTGGCGGTTGGCTCCATGAATACCACCTCAACCTCTTCCTCGGCCACAACCTCTACCTCAAGGAATGATCTTGCACAACATTTAGGGTTATGTAAGATCAAGAATTAACGTAAAGGTTGCCTAACAAACACAAACTACCCAAAGAAACTAGTGTTAGCAACCTTGGCTTTGATACCAAGTTGTAATGCCCCGTCATGCAAACCCTAAAGGAACAAATAAAAATAAAACAATTTTTTTTAAAACATAAGGAATGCACTTTAAGTATTCCAACATGACTAATGTTTCAAGTTGCACATCAAAATCCCTTGGGGTACACGAGGTTACATTACCAAACTAACCCATAACTGAGTTAAGAGATGAAACATTAAATTACCAATTACATATCCATTCATTCACATGTCATCATTTAAAACATTCATTAACGATAACCAAAATGATAAGAATAATCTATATAAAACCATACATGCAAATACAATAAATTAATCATGAAGATATTAAGTACATATTTCCACAGATACACATAACATCAATAGTATTTACAAATGGTAGTTCAAGAATGATTTACATTGTACGATAATACATTACATCAATCTGATAGTACATATCAATGAACACATATACAAAATTACATTATAAGTCTTCCCAATGCACGTGGGAGTGATACATCAATACATATAATACATCTGGAGTACAAATATACATCTGATAGCACATGAATCTTTGATCTAACTGCATCAACAAAAATCTGCACTGAATGCTACAACTGCATCATAAGGGGACCCAATCGGGTGCATAGCACGTTCCACCCAACCACCCCCGTGCTCAGAGTAAATAAGGAAGGATCCCTGACCAAGCACATCCAAATAGTAAGGAAAGACTAAACTTCAGACACGAAAAGCAAGAGAACATGTAAGAAATATCTCATAACAAAACTAAATCTCCAAAACATAACAATAGACCACTTGCAGAGGATTTCAGTAAAACAACTCAAAGGAATGCTAGAGGAGAGTGTCATCGCATGACCTTACATGGATCATCCAGACAACCTATCACAAGGTACCGCCTCCATCTATGGTTATCCTGACAGTCTATATCAAGGTGCCACTCCATAGGGTTACTCATGCAGAACCGTTAACCTCTCGTGAGGATGAGGCAACGATCATGTCAACCACAACCTTCTTATCCCACCTTTAGTATATGATCACACTAACAGGCAGACGAGCCATCGATAATTACCTTATTAATGTTTAGCTACCCAACCCCTAATTAATTACTTAGGTTATCACTTATTACTCTAACTCTAATGTTGGTTACCTTGACAACCCCTTTGTGCGCTGACCCCCACGTAGAGCCACTCTCCCTAGAACCCAAAACATAAAATCCAACACCAATGAGTTATACCATAAGAACACTAAACCAACAAATGGAACATCCGCAAGGAAAATCCATCTCGTCAAAATCATAAGAAACACATCCATAAAATGACACAACCCATGTGTAAACTCAAGTCACAACTATTACCAAGAATAGGAACAAATATCCAATTAAATGATCAAATATAAACATCAATTTCCCCACCTCTGGAAGTCCCTAACCACAACTTAAGCTCCTACAGAAGGACAAACTAACTCAAGGGATTTTTCCCACAATACAAAATCCCAATTAAGAGAAAACCACAATTGATTCAATGAATAATCTCGAGAATACACAATTACGTAAAAGAACACCATATAATACATTTCAATACACAATAATTTCATCAAGAAAATAATTAAATTAACTTACTCGAGAGTATTAAACATAATTTAAATCACATAGTCTATCTATAATTTACTCGATTACACTATAACATTGAAAATTTATTTAATTATTCCATAATCTCAACATAAATAAACATCATATATATATATATATATATGTATATATATATGTATATATATACATATATATATATGTATATGTATATATATATATACATATATGTATATATATATGTATATATATATATACATATATATATACGCTTTTATGCGTATATACATATATACGTATATATAATATAATAAAAAACATATATTAAAAATTATGCATTTAGAACATATTATAAAATTACCTATATTAAATCTCTATAATTTTACAACTATATATATATATACACACATGTATATTAATAATAATATAAATATTGATATTAATATATATATATATTTACTAATCTATCTATATATAATATAAAAAAATGAATTTAATGAAAATTGAATTAAAAACAAGTTTTTATGAATAGACCCATGTAGCATGTACTACATACCTCCCTATGGGAGGTCGTAGCCCATAGGATTGCGTCCAACAACCTTGGCTGTTGTGTGCAACCTGTGGTCTGCGCATAGTACCACAGCGGTTGGGGGTGGTACGGCGGCCACCGACCACTCCCCCCCATAAATAAATTTTGTTTTTTATATATATTTTTAATTTTATTTCTTCCTCCAAAACATAAACTTAGAATCCATACTGTATCAAAAAGAATATATATATATATATTATCAGGACAGTACATGACATATATATATATATATATATAGGTGTATGTATAATTATAT